>CM021103.1:546740913-546804916 GCA_007115665.2 Sequoiadendron giganteum | reverse complement strand
ATCCTAATAAAATATGATATTCAAGTGAGAATATCCTATGTATTTTATTTATGACACGTGTCCCAGCACCCAAATACGGTTGTAATGACTATTCTCACCTAGGTCAAGAATAAAACTAGCTCTTCTTCCTCATTTTCAGAGGTGGTTGGGGAGTTTTTACTCTGAGCTCTCTATCTCTCCCTTAATGAAACTCTATCAAAATAATCTCTTGCTTATCATTTAAACAATCTCATCTATTATTATATTTATTTGATCTCATCTAGTGTCTTTTAATCATGATAGGGGTTCTCCTCCATGTAGCAAGGTTTTTTTATCATGCATCTATTTTAATTTTTATGTTTTTCAATCTTCTCTAGTTGTTTGTGGAGGTGGAAACAAAAAAAAGAAGGGTTTGACTAAGGAAATCCACTATACAACCCCAACAATTTCCCCATCTCCATGTGTGCAAGTGACGAATAGGTTCTAGGATTCATTTGTAAAAATGATAGTGTGTATGTGCAAACGTCCTCGCAACGTGTTGGAATCCAAGTCAAAGACTTCACCTGATTGGTTATCATATTTTATGTATTTAGATCTTTTCATTTTTGTGAACTAGAAACATTTTTACCACCCGGTATTCGCAAGTTATTTGGCATTTTTAGTTACATTTGTTGTCAAGCATAGATTAGAACTCAATTTTAAGTCTCTATTCTATTTCACTTGAGCCATGTCAATTGAGGTAGTTGAGATCTATTTTCTCCTTAACACCCCATTGTCTTGAGAGTATAAAATCCTCTCCTCTACAAAAGGTTGGAAGGTGTAGATATTTTACCCCTAGCCTCATCAAGATCAAAGGAGAAAAGGGAGGATGGATATATATAGGATGGAAAGACATAGGATTTAAGGGATATGTGATTGAGCATATTGGGATGGAATATGTTAATAAGGTGAGGTAGATAGTGAAAATGAAACTTATGGAGGTTCTTAGCCTTGTTAAGATCAAAAGTGGAAAAGGGAGGATGAACTTAGATAGGGGACGAGGGATGGTGGAGGATATCTATAGGATGTGGTAGGTAGAATTGATGAAGCTTGGCCCCAAGTTTAGATTGCAAAAGGATGAGGAGATTACACATGATGATTTTTTTTTGAGTTTCATCATGATACTTTCCCAAGGTGCGACAAGAAGTGGTTTTCATCATTGGACGAATGATTTCTCTTTACCTTTTTCATTTTTTTTCTCCTTTTGGGTATTTGGAATAGTATGGATGGATAAGGATGAGGATAAGCATGTGGATAGGTGGATTCAAAAGATAGTGGATACATGATAGGGAGATGCAGGAAGGACTTAAGAATCTAGTTTCATGGATGGTATCCATTGAAGATGTGCTACAATCGAACATGGAAATTAGCACTATCCTCATATACATTGGTATAATTATGCTAAGGGAGATGAAATGGATAGGGAGATGGAGAGGGATATGTATTTATGCAAAGGATTGGATTAAAGGAGGGATGCAATGATGAATGGTAGATTTTACATAATGGATGGGGTTTTGAAAGACTTGTGAATGAGTGGATGGAAATATTGGCAAGATCAACATTGACACACACCTTGAGGGGTGGTGGAGTTGTGGAAGAGTGGATTTTGAATTTTGGGATTTAGATGGAGGAGTGGATATGGAATTTGAGATATAATGGCCCAAAATGGATTTTTAAGATAAGGGATTTTTAGATGGAGTGGTGGAATATTCTTTTGGAGGATTAGATTTGGATGCTAATTTTTATTTTTCTTTGGGATGCATCTTTTCTATGAGTAATTTGGGAATCCACATGGTTTTTCTTTGATTTTTGATTTTTGGGCCTTTGTGGCCTTTTGGATTTAGATTTTGGATTTTGGATTAGATTTGGATTTTCTTTATCATGTCTTCTTAAGGGGGAATGTTGATCCTTGGGTGCATGTGGATTTTTTTAATTTATTCATTTTATGTTTTACATCCAAATTTTTTTCAAGAGCAATGTTATAATTTATGGATGGAGAGGAATGATATATGGAGATATTATGGATGGACTAATGTAGATAGGATGTTGAAAGGATTTCAAGGATGAGTACCTTTATTGATATTGATTTATGATATGATGGAATGATTTTGAGATAGGGGTGATAAGGGGTGGAATGTAAGGACCCAAGATGGATGGAAGGGATGAAAGGACTTAGTTTTGAGACATAGGGACATAAAATAGATGGAAGGGATGAAGGATTGAGCTTTGGAACATAAGGGCCCAAAATAGATGGGAGGGATGAAGGATTGGGATTTTGAATATAAGGACCTAATATGGTTTTGGAGGGCGAGGAATGTAGATATTAAGATTTAGATGGAGGGGTTTGGGATTTGGGGTGGATGGAAGAAGTACCAATGTCTTGAGCTTGGTGGCCAATGCAATCATAATTTGGATTTAGATGGAGGGGTTTTGGATTTTGGATGGATGGAAGAAGTACCGATGTATTGAGCTTGGTGGCCAATGCCATGATAATTTGTATTTTATTTTATATGTAGGGGTTCTAAGATGTCTTGTTCATAGAGGCCTAACCCTCTTCCTTGATAGTGAATATTTTGAAAAAACCTTTACCTAATGGGATATGTATCATTTTGGAAGAAATATGCAAGTCCATTTTGAGGAGGATTCAAGGTAGAAGGAATTATATATTCATGGAGTGAATTGGATTAGTGTAAAGTGGGAAGAACCCATTTTATAGGTTTGGGGTTCATGGATAGTTTAGATAGGGGTGATGAGATATTAATTTGGATTAGGATCATACCATGGAGAGGGAATGACACTTTGATCTCGACTTGTGGAGGGATCATTTGATGGAGTCGATGGCATAATTTTCTCTTGATTATGAGATGGAAGGAGATCATGACATGGAGTGGAACCTTGGTATCATGATCATAAGAGGGGAGAGAATCATTGGATCAGATAGAATTTGTGCTTTGATCTTTATTTAGATATGGATTATGATATGTAAGGGTATTATCGGATGAAGTGTAAGGTATAATTTTCTCATGAGATGGAAGGGTATTATTGGATGGGATGGAAGGGGTTGTTTGATCTTGATATGGATCCTAGAATCCATTCTATCATGCTTTGGACTAAGGCATTGACATAGCTCATTATTTTTGGATGGTTTGGTGGGAGAGGAGTGTTGGGTAGAATCTTCAACATGGGTACATGGAGATATGGGAGATTCCTGAGTTTTAGGGGATTGGGGTTTGTCTTGATTTGGAGGAGATGGATGTGGATGCATGATATGTGGGTATTGCACAAATTTATTTGTGGTTGGGGGTTAGGATAATTTAATCCTTGGAGGGAATCACGATATCCATGGAATTCAAAGTGAATTTATAGGATTGGGCTGATGTGGATTATAAGGATGTGGGTGGGATTTGAGGGGAGGTTTGAATGGGGGTTTTGTTTCTCTTGTCAAAGGAAGGTGGAGGATGAGAAATAGGATATAGATTAGAATTTTTTGGAGGTGGGGAGGATGGAAGTTTGGAACCAATACTAAGGAGCTATCTAACCATGGACTCTATATCATTGTTAAATTAGTAGGTGAGGATGAAATCAATAGTGGTGGATGGTGACGATGTGGATGGTAAGGATGTGGGTGGGATTTGAGGAGAAATTTGGATGGGGTTTGGTTTCCCTTTTCAAAGTTATTATAAGAAGAACTAATGGAGATGTGAAGAGGTATGATATGGTAGTTTGTGTTAGTCATTACTTGGATAGAATGAGTTTGATTATGGACATGTGATTGGTGGAAGCTTGGATATTTTTTCCTGTTGACAATGGATTCAAGGTGGTCCACAAGACTCTCACTATCATCATGTGGATCATACTCAGGTTGGTCAACAAGACTATCCTCATCATCATCAATGTAAAATTGGGGTTTACCTTGATTTTTATTTTTGGTCTTGTTGGGGTAAGATATGAGGTCATGATATTGGATTGGATTGGAATGGATGAGGGTGAATTATAATAGATTAGATTGGGTGGATGATATATTACATGGTTAAATATATGGTAGGGTATTGATTGGAAAATATAATTTTGGGATTGATTTTGAATGAGGATGGAAATTAGGATGATAAATTAGAAATATTTTTAGGATTAGGGTATGTGTAGGATCATCATGGGAAAAATAGACCCTTGAGTGGCAATAAAATTCAGAAAATCAGAGTTAGGCAACTTGACGTAAAAAAATGAATAAGTTATCTATATTATTTCAAAAATATGTAAGAGTATAATCTATAGAAAATTGAATGTAGTTTCTAAACTACTAGGTTTATTTAAAAAAATAAAAATCTATTTGGTGAAAATTTGAAATCTCAATGCAATAGTACTTAAATTTCAGGGAAAAAATATGGAGTAGGTGTCTGTCAAACCACCCTAACCACAATAAAATGATAATATTTTTTTATAAGATTTTAGATATAAGTAGGGGACTCATGTCTCGATGTGATGCATATTTTTTTGTAATTTGTTTCCAAGTAAATAATTAATTATGATTTTTTTATTACAAATTTTAAAAAATATAAAAACTTGTATGTCTAACCGCCTTAACTTGGTCAAAACTTCATGAAAATCAATTTATTTTTTTAATCATATAGTATGTGAAGCATAAAATGTGATGCATGTTTCAGATTCAAAAAATGTGATACTATTTGAAAGTTATAGATGTTTTTCAATCAACCTACCAATCTGGACTTTAGTCATAATTTAAATAGAAAATGAATAATAATTATTTATTAAATTCAAAGTAAAGAATAATTTATATTGGTGGAAAGCGGAGAATATCCTTTAAAAACCCTTTTCATTTCATCAATTTTGGGTAAAACAAAAGTCGTCAGCCACATGGGTCATCATATCAGTTAGATATCGCCACTTTTTGGCCCATCATGATCCTGCACATACCCATTAGAATAATATGACCTAAGGATAAAGATGGAGGTTGAGATTATGTTTGGGGATCAAATTTCAAGATCTTAAAATTATTTAACCTAATGGAGGATGATTCTCTATACTTAGATAAAACATCACTCTTAAGTAAGAGTTGATTGAATTTGATTTCTACTTAAGATAGAAAAAGTTCTTAGGTAGGAATTGATGGGATTTGATAACTATACTTAAGATAGACTAATGTTCTTAAGAAAGTTTGGATTAAGGATAGGATCAACTTAAGGTCTAGTGATTTTTGATTGGGAGGTTGGATTTGAAATAGATGATAGTGGATCAAGGCAAAGAATTTTGGGTGAAGGATTTTGATGATGATGATGAAAGAACATGGGGTATAAAGGAAATTAAGTCCTTAACCAAATTTTGATGTCCAACAAATTATTTTTCATTAAGGATTGGGGATTGGATGGATAATGGGTGATTGTATTTGAATGATGGGTAGATGGATTATATTAGGATTTGGTTGGAATGAGATTAGGTTGGTAACACTCGATTATGTTAAGATGATGATGAATGATGTGGATTAGGGATGATGATGACTAGAGGATAATTAGGATAAAATTTAATGATGAAAGTGGATTAAGAGAAGAGGTTTTTAATATCGATTAGGAATAATAATTAGGATTAGGGTCCTAAATGATGGATTTAGTGATGGATTGGAGATATATTGGGATGATTAGGATAAATAGGATGAGGTGGATTAGAATATTGGGGATGATTAGGGGGACAATTATGATGATTATGGATTATTAAGATGGGATGATTAGTGTGATTAGGGATTTTTAGGATGAGATGAAGGATTGGATACATAGATTTGGATGAAAATATGAAGAGATTGGTTGGATTACCTGATAAAGGTTTTAATTTATTAACTAGGAGGTAGATTTTAAAGAACACAAACAAAAAAAATATCTTAAGCAATTGGGAGATAGGCCAACATTAGTTTTGTGCAAGAAGACACACCAAGAATTTGAACAAGACTATTCAAGTGGGAGTTTTAACTTAATGTGTGCTCACCAAACAAAGGCTAATACCTCAAGATTAGTGCAAGGAACTTATTTTTCAAGAATGAATATTTTGGGATCTAGTGGCACAAGGGATCACCTTTTCCATTTCCTGGGATGTCCTAAGACCTTGCCGAAAGAGCTTCTATCTCTACTTAGGGAGATATATGATGAGTAAATTCAAGTAAGATATTGTAACTTGCACCACAATAAGCAATGACCAAAAGATCTTAAATTAGGATGAAGAAGGTTGTTAGGGAGTCCTCTAAATACCTCAAGGGTACATGAGGCCCAATATGTAGATGAAAGTGAACAATTTAAAAAATTCAGGAGGAGAGGGTAACCCATTCTCCACCTTCACTTCTCCAAGGTATGTAGTTTTTATAGGCTTAGCTTAGAATGACAAGATTCCACTTCCAAGAGAGGTATCTTTCAATTCACCTCTTATTTTTATACTTCACCAAAATACAGGAGTTGAGGTCATCCCCTACGGTGATGAAATCCCTATGAAATCCTCCTGAAGAGGAACGATCCAAGTGTTTTTGGTCACCCAAGATTGCATGAGGCATAAGGGGACAACATACACACATTGGGTTCCTTGGGATAACAATGAAAATAAAACAAAAGAGTAAGAGATTTTTTTGATCTTCAAGATCACATAAAGGTACAGAAGAGAGAATACACACTGGACACACCCAAAGACAAAAAAAAATAAATTCATTAACCTTAAATACGTGTGAAAATTTAAGACTAGTTAAATGATAATTCCTTGGACAAATGTAGTTGCAACATAAATTTCTTAGTAGTTTCACCAAATAATTCTTGGAGTAATGAATATGGCTAAAAGAAAATGTATTAGAATTTATAATAAAACTCCTGAAAAGATTAAAAAAATAATGGTATAATGCAAAAAAATAGATGGAAATAAAAGATATACTTATCACAAGATTATAATTTCAGTTTTTTTATTTTTCACATAGTCAACTAGATTTAATTATTTTGTAAGGGTATGTGCAAGGTCATGATGGGCCAAAAATTGGTGATATGTAAGTGATATGATGGCCCATGTGGCTGATGACTTTTTTTTTACTCAAAATTGATGAAATGAAAAGGGTTTTTAAAGGAGATTCTCAGCTTTCCACCAATATAAATCATGTTTTAATTTTAATTTAATAAATAATTATTATTCATTTTCTATTTGAATTATGACAAAACTCCTGATTGATAGGCTGATTGAAAAACATCTATAGCTTTCAAATGATATCACATCTTTTGAATCCCAAATATGTGTCACATTATATGCTTCACATGCTATAGGATTAAAAAAAAAGAATTTCATGAAGTTTTGACCAAGTTGAGGTGGTCAGACATACGAGTTCTATATATTTTAAAAGTTGTAATAAAAAAATCATAATTAATTATTTACTTGGAATAAAATTATAAAAAAATATACATCATATCAGGACATGAGTCCTCTACTTATATCTAAAATATTATAAAAATATATTATCATTTTATTGTGGTTAGGGTGGTCAGACAGACACCTACTTCTTATTTTTTCTTTGAAATTTAAGTACTACTGCATTGAAATTTCAAATATTCACCAAATAGTTTAAAATAAATAAATAAACCTAGTAGTTTAGAAACTACATTCAATTTTCTATAGATTCTATTCTTACATATTTTTGAAATAATATAGATAACTTATTCAAATTTTTATGAAAAAAACCCTAGTCGACATAGATCTTATTATTTAATTAGCTTTGTGACCTCAAAAATATAAATATAAAATAAAGGTAAATAAAATGGAAGATAATGTAAAAAACACACACACAATATCTTCACCTAAAACCCTTATTTCTCCTTAGATAGAGTTGAAGTATAGTGCACCCTAGCTCTGCTTGATTTGCTCTTTTTATGTATGGATGAAATATGGTTTCTTATCAAACCAACAACATGATGATAGGATTGAAATGATAAGAGTCATGTATAGATAGATAAGAATATGATAATTGAAGATTCACTAAGTTATAGAAGAAGTAGATAGAAAATATAGCAACACAACCATAGGATGAGAGAAGATCATCAAACTGTATGAGAGACCTCTCATTTATAGAAGTTTCATGAGAGAAATCAAAGCCAAGATGGATTGGTTGATGGACAGCTAGGATTGATTGAGGATTAGGGTTTGGATTAAATTTATGGTCATGTGACAAGTGTCACATGAGGGATAAGGGCTAGGCTTAGGATTGGATAAGGGAAACATCCTTATATGAATGACTAGGATTTAGAGATGTAGTATGAAATAGATGGATGAGATGAAAAGATAGTTTGAATTTTTTTAAAGTGTGCAAGTTTAATGAGTCTAGGCAAGGTCTTAATAAGTCACGTGACTCTCAATAATTAATTAAATAAGAATAATTCTTTTTAATCAGTTATTAGAGAAGGGTGATGTGGAAGGATAAATTAATTGATTAAATAAATAAATAATATTTATTTAATTAAAATGGGTGATAAAGGTGAAGGATAAATTAAATAAATAAATAAATGATATTTATTTAAGTAAAGTGGGGGATAAAGGTGAAGTCCATAATATTTATTTAATTAAAGTGGGGATAAAGGTGGAGGATAAATTAATTAAATACATAATGAATATTTAATTAATTAAAATGGGGGATAAAGGTGAAGGATGAATTAATTAATTAAATAATATATATTTATTTAATTAAAGTGGGGGACAAAAGTGAAGTATAAATTAATTAAATAAATAATAAATCTTTATTTAATTAAAGTGGGGGATAAAAGTGAAAGATAAATTAATTAAATAAGTTGTTATATATTAATAGCTAGGATATGGTAAAGTCAAATGTGGTTAAGGCATGGTCAAATTTTAGGTGACTACACCTTGTTCATCCCATTTTTAATATTTATATATAATAAAATTATAGTGTCAATTTTTTAAAATATTACACATAAATAATTTATTATTTTTAAAAATATATAATTATAAATTGCATTAAAAATCTATTTTATTGATTTCCATCATCTCAAAATTCAAAATACATGTCATTTTCAAGTGGTTCAAGTAAAAGTTCAAATTAGTGTTAGTCATTTCCCTTATAAAAAAGTGACATAATTTTGCACTTTCACCAATTGATCAAATAAATATGAACTACTTCTCCCCATTAATTTTCTCTGACATTACACACTTTGAACATTAAACTTAAGTTTTTCTTTGAGTGTTATGTTCATTTTCTTGGCTACTCCATTTTTATATAGGGTAAATGGAGCTAAGAGTTTCCTCTTCACTCCCTTTTATTTGCAAAAGTTAACAAGTTTGATAGAGGTATACTCCCCAATTGTCTAATCTCAATCATTCAATTTTTTATCACATCCATTCTGAACCTATTATAGAAACCCATTGAAAATATCAAATGATTTATATTTATTCTTTAGAAAGTAGATAGATACCATTTGAGTGATGTCATTGAAGGATATCATGAATATTGAGATTTCGCTTTGAAAACTATCTATATTGGTTCACAAAGATCATAATGAACTAACTCCGACTTCTTGGAGGCTCTCCACACTTTCTAAGAATCTAAATTTTCTCTATTAATATTTCCCCACAATACAAGCTTTGCAAAAAAAACTTATTTGTAGTGATGGGTGGTAGATGGTCATATAATACATTTTGCTTGAACCTTTTCTTCATCAACTTGAGGTAAGATATCCATCCTTTCATATATTGATCAAATACAAATTTTCCCTTACTATCAAGTATCTTAGAAGTTCTAAATGTTCAAAAATTTCCTTCATATTTTTGTCAATGCTTTGGATGGTTAAGGTAAGATTTTTTTAGTCCTAGAAGGAGTAGAACATTATCAATACCTATTTTACCTTGAGTTGGAACACTGAGTGGAGACCTACCAATTCATTCAACATGTAATTGTGTACCATCTCCCAATGTAACAATGTCTCCATGTTGCTTTACTACACTTCTCAACTTGTCAATATCACTAGTCATGTATTGAGTAGCAACTAAATCGATGATCTAAACATCATCATTTTGACATATTCAAAAGCATCTACTAAAAATATTTTTTGACTTTCATTATCATCTTCAATTCTTAAATCAACTATCATACCTCCTTATTTACTTTTTTGCATCCTTCTTCCTCCATTTTTGGTGCTTGAAATGACCATGATAATTACAATAATATCAAACTTTCCTTTTCATTTTCTCATCATTATGCACAACAAGATTCTTTTATCATTGCGGTTTCATGCTCTTGAACTTAGAAGCAATTTTTTTTCTTGATTTGATTAATTATTTCTATTAAACATTTGTTGATGTTACAATCTAGTAGTTCCTCCAAATCATTGAATTTTAACGAATTTTTATCTTCCAATCAATTTGAGTGTAGTGTTAAAATATTTAACAACTTTGACAAATTGTTAAGGGTTATGGAGATGAGATCTTTCCTAGTGATATTCCCATCCACATTAGTGAGGATTTAAAGTATATCTTTGATGTTTGAAAATGCTCAATTATTGATCTATCCATTATTATATTGTATATTGAGTTTGGAGCATGTCTTCTCTTTCTTGTGCTCAATGATTATGGTGATTATGTTCAAAGCTTCCTTCGGTGTGCTTACATTCTACATTTTTTTTTTATCAATATGCCACTAATAGATAAGTTTATCAGGGCTAGTGCTTGACATGATTTCTTGTCAAATTCTTCTTATAAATGTGCATTTATATGATGTCTTGTTGTAGGTCCATCAAGAATGAAGGCGAGGTTTGAAAATAGAAACATTTTCTCATCTAATAATGTCATTCTCCCAAGTTGTTAGCACTAGTCCACTTTATGGAGATGACACAGTATATTATTTGTCACTCTACAAAGCTTCTAAAAGAATTTGTTAGCCCACCTAAAATTAATCTCAGTTCTATACTATAAATACATTATTTGTCATTCTAGAAAATTTTAAAAAAAATTGATAGCCCTACTAAAATTATTCCTAATTCTATATTACATTAAGGCAAAGCCTTTATAATCTTTACACAAGCTTCTCTTTGCTTTAATAGGGCAAAGCACTTAATTTTAACAAACATGCATTGTTTTAATATGTATCTATCAATATATTTAATTCAATACAAAACTTTTATTAAAAGGAACTCTCACAACATTTTAGATTTAACAATGATCTTTGTAATCATACAACATTTTATTTGATAATTGTTAAAATTAAAGAGCAAGCTATATTTACTCTATATTATTTAAAAATTCAAATATCTTATTAAAAAAAGACATCCAAAGTGTCTCTATACATAAAAACATAATTTCAACAGTAGTAACCGATTAGTTCCTAAAGATTAGTTCCTACATATATTTAGGAACAAAGATGGAAATTGGTTTTTAAAAGCCTTGCATGCTTTCAAACCATTAGTAGGACTCTCATGTTTATGTATTGTCTTCTCATAAATGTGTGCATATTTTCAGTACTGATTGTTGGATACAACTGTGCCTTCTGCTATTTTCTCAGTACTGGCTACTAAATACATCCATGTTTTTCTGGAACCACGTGTTGTATACTTGTTGTGGAACTTCTGGTAAGGTTGGTGGTATTTACTTGTGGTCCAACAAACTGTCTTGTAGGAGGATTTTCCCATTTTCATTTGGTCTTCCATGTGCATTAGGAAAAACTTGAAACAACTCTAAAACTCTATACCGTATAACAGCTGAAAACAGTGCCTGTGAAAGAAAGAGATTGAAGTTACACGAGCCTATTGATTTAAAAAGGAAAATTAACCAAGATTATCTATGATTTCGTGTGTAAAGTGGACAACGGCTTGAGATAAGTGTGAACTATTGTTCGGTAGGATATTCATTTATAGCGTCCTGACAAGGCAACATATTGCTGTTATATCCTAACTTTGGGGAGCTGCCAAAACTGACAAGTCATAGATTGAAACTTCTTCGACTGAAAGCCAAGAACTGTAATCGTTTTTGTTAATTGATATTGGCCCGAGCACAAGCCATAGACTGATATCTCTTCAACTGAAAATCAAAATAATAATTATTTTTGTTATTTGATATGGAAACAGATCCTTAGACTGAAATCTCTACGAATAAGAACCAAAAACTTAGACTAAAATCTCTACAACTAAGAAACAAAAACAATAATTTTCTATATTAAACTAGAAATAAATCTTAAATAAAAGCTTGCCCAAACAAACCATAATTATTGTTAAATTGCTTTGGTTCCAACCACCATTAATTTTGTTGTAAATTTACAACTGAATTGATTGCATGGGTTAGCCCAAACAAACCATATTTATTGTTAAATTGGTTTTGTTCCAACCACCGTTAGATTTGTTGTAAATTTACAATTGAATTGATTGCATGTGTTAAATCGATGTATATCGTTTCCAGGTTTATTTTACTTAGCAAGCTTATTAGCACTTCACAGTAACCGTGATCTTGCAAGTAATGAAATTGACGCAACCATTCCTTTGTGTAGAAGAAAATACATTTCTATTCACATTGGTATATGCTTGAGATATACAACATTATTGGCCTGTAAATTCTCTTTTTTTTATTACAAGTACAGATGTTTTCTTGTCCTTGAATTCGGTTCATACACAGCTAGAGGTACAACGGATTATAACAATGACAACGACGCGGAGGGAGAGAAGAACCTAGTGAAATATGTTTAAGAGGACGAGTTAATTGAGTTAACGTAACTCTTTCCTTTAGTGCCTGTAGTTCTGATAAACATACGGTACTCATTGAACGTCATCTGTCTATACTTTACAGGATTGGAATCATCTATCAGGTCCTTCGCAGGCCCAACTTGCTTGTCTCCGTTTGGATTACAGAAAATCACTATTGACATACGTTCCTTGCTATTGTTCACAATACTTCTGTGTTCTACACTTTTGTAGATGCCGTTTGTTAATATCTGCAGAAAAGAATTGAAATCTATAAGCACCAAGAATCTGCATGCAGTTACATGAATTCTGAAAAGAATGGTGAAATACCCACCTCAATCTGATCTCCAAGGTTTATTATAAGAGCATTACGAACAGGACGTACAGGAATCCAGTAATCTCCCTTCCTAACCTGAAGACCTGAAACATCATTCTGAAGAAGAATGGTAATGCCTCCAGGGTCTGAGTGAGGAGAGAGACCAAATGTGAGGTCTGGTTGTGGGCATACTGGATAGTGATTCACTCTCACACATATGCCAATATCTTCTTCACCTCCAAAAGCATCTTCCAGATATTTGGTTGGAAGACCCAAATTTTGAGAGAATACAGACAGCAAAGTTCTGCACACTTGTAGAGCTCCATTGCAGTATTCTTTCATTGTAGGCCTGCAATCATGTTGCCATTGCTAAGGTGTGAGAAACCCAAGAGAAAAAGTAGTAAATATTTGATTTCATGTAGACAGTACTGTACCTATTGCATACTACCTCCAATTGATCCTCAAGGGTAAATGGAATAGCTGTACAGCATATATCAAAATATGACATTATTTTTGTTTTATGTTCCTGGTTTGAGAGAGCCTCAAGCCTTGTAAATCGAATAAATTACAATATAGTAGACAGAGCAAGTATGCCATTTACATCAAATCTATGTCTACTCAGATCTATAGATAATCATTCTTATGCTTCAAAAGTAAAACAAAGTATATAATATATCCAATCTTTTGTTTAGTTTATTCAGTTGGAAAACACTGCAAGTTAATAATTTAGTAAGATCTGATTCTTCTTTAGAAAAGATAAAAATCATGGGTGTCTATTTCATGCTTATGTGTATTGAAATTTTCTTGGTTTATTGAGGATCTGCCTATGCAATAGACACCTATAAAAAAGAAAAACAAAGGAAATTTCAGCAGATGCATATAGGTTGCCTGACCCAGATCCATGTAGCCAATCTCCAATACAATCCACAATAGATAAGCACAAGAGCAAGAAGACAGTGAAATAAAGATAGAATACAAAGATCAAAGCAACATCAGAAGAGAATATGTTTCATAGACCATTTCATTATGTATGACTTTATAGTTGATCTTATCAAAGCAAAACAAGTTATATACAGAAACATGATAGATAATTAGTTCGCATGAGTTTTCCACAGCGCATGCAGATTGCTTTTGAATTAGATTACAGACACAACCTTAAAAAAGAAGAGAGGAAGACCAGAGAATGAAGAATATGATAGATAATTTACATGTACATAGTTCACATATATAATTTCTAAATGGCAGCAGAATTAAACCGATGAATGCAAATGGTATGTCTGCTGATGGAATGTCTTGTTAAATTCCACTGTAACTTACTTTTGTAGAATTTTTTTTTTTAAAATGGAAAAAAGATATTCTGTTCTGCTCTATCATATTTTGTTACAGTAAATCAAAGAATATTAAGCCCAGCTTCCAAGGGACTCCATGATTTTAAAAGTAAAATAAAAAATTGCATCCTATTTAGTTCCAGCCAGGGCAATTGACCTAAAAAAACAAATGATTTTGACCACACATGTGAATGAAAACTAGGCAAGTTGCTTGCAGTAATCGATGTAAGGAACATAAAAGATCCTGCAAAAAATCATTTTGTTAAGTTATTCTCTTCTTCCAATAAGTCCTAAGAGTTAAACAAAAGCATTCTAATCTATGTATTCTATTGTTTTCTTATCCACGATCAATCCCACATGATTAGACAGCAATAGACTCCATATCTCACACGCTCTCTTTTATATATATATCTTAATATTATATCAGATGATCCATTGCCACATATACCTATATTCAAGTGGTTTAGAAGGCCACTTATGCTCCTCCCTTACAGAAGCCGGCAGGAAATGATGATAGTAATAGTCCCCCCAGTCAAGAACAGCCCCCTTCTGCACACCAATCCTACTCCCATATCCAACATAAGATTTTGGATCATTGGCATGCTTCTGCTTCTCCTCCAATGGAAGCTGAAAAAACCTCCTTGACACATCCCTCCCAGCATTTAGAAGCTCAGAGCTCATTCCACGATTAGTCAATTGAAAAAATCCCCACTGCTTGCATGCATTAGAAATCTCTTCCATTTGTTTTTCTCTTCTCTCATCCTGAAGACCAGACATGTCAATAAGAGGTATCTGTTCTTCAACCAATACATGCCCTGATGGTCTCTCCTCCACAGGCCTAACATATCTAGGAGGCAAGCATTTTATGCCACTCTCTGCAATAGATTGGACTCTCTGTATTGGCTCAGGCCATTCAAGCCTATCTTTGCACAATAAAGATTGAGGAGGAGGAGCAGAAGAAAAGAGAGAAGAATCACAGCATGCCACCTGAGCTGGAGCCATCCAAGACAAACAAAAATGCACTGGGATTGTCTTTGAGTACCCCTTCAACCATCAAGCTTGTTTAAATAATTGGAGAAGCCCAACCCCACATTTTATTTCGCTACCTTGCAAATGAAAAAACAATTATAAATTATGACTTCCAGAACAAACACTAGAGACAAACATGAATATGTTTAGCCGCATTCACACCAGGAGCCACGTGCCTCTTCTCCATGTGGAAACTCTACAGCCTATAATCTCCTTGGTTTGTGCTAATCTACGTTAAAATCTATGGGCGGGCTCTGTACACGACCTAAATCCCACCAAAAGCACATATCTCTTCTATTGCATATTTATCACCATTTGATTAAGTTATTTTTTGGAGTCATTTTATTTAGCTTTTTTTTTTCTTTTTGTTCGGTGCATTATTTTCTATATTCACATCGCTTCTGTCGTTTTGTTTCTTATCTTCACATCACTTTCTTTCTTACTTTTTTTTAAGACTGATTTTGCAATTCAATCCATCAATCTTTTCGCTCTAATGATGAATTACTTAATGTGATCCAAAACGTCTTTTTATTCATATTGAAAATCATACAAAATCAAAACATAAAACAATCACACACTACATATCTACTCCCAAAACCCTCACTTTAATCTAAAATTGCAAATACTTAAAAACCCACATAATCATTTGATTAGGTTAGCTTTTGGAGCCATTTTATTTAACCTTTTTTCCATCTTTTGTCTTGCACTTTATTTTTGCTCTTCACATCAATTCCCCGCTTGCTGCTTTTAAGGCTGATTTCGCAATCCCATCAGTCACATTCCTCTTCTTGAAGATGGACCATTGAATATGATCTAAACTACCTTTTTATTCATATTAAAAACCATACACAAACAAAACATAAAATAACTAAAATAAGCATATACTACATAGTACTTCCCAAACTATCACTTTACCCTAACAATTAAAAATCTACATCCACCATGTCATCTAGAAGCACCCTATTATGGAGGTGAAATTGACTATTCTATTATAAACTTGTAATATGCCTCCTTGAATTATTTTACTAATATAAGATAGTTTCTAATGTTTATTAAATTTAGATGGCCTTAATGATGTAATCTTTGTGGTGAGTGTGAAGGGTTCCAAAGTCAAAACAGCATGGGAATCTCCTCTCCAATGGAGAATTATATTATCCTCACATGTCCCTAATTTGACACGGCAAAAGCTAACTGCTAGACAAAATTCACCTATGTGTATATCATGGCCTATGTGGCCATACCGCATGGAGAAAAGAGCCGCGACGGAAGAGGTGGGACCCACGGTGACAGAAAAGCTTGTCGAACGGAAGGAAAGACCTGACGGCCGGACGTTTCATCTCCCATGCCGTTTGTTGTCCTATTGCTGGGAAATCATGTCAGCGCCAGCTGTTTTTTCAAAACAATCACTCAGCGTGGATGGACAAAAAGCCCCAAACATGGCCAAACGAAACCATTATTAGCAAACACTAAAAAGGGCCGACAAGGTCCCATTTTCATCATTTTTCGATGGCGACATTTTGGTGGATAGCGAGGGCAAGAGGAGCAGCCAGAGTAGCACCGAAGTAGCAGCCATGCAGAGCTCCTTCAGGTATGTATATCAACTCTATGTATGTGCCATCTTGCCATTATGCTATGAACGACGAAGAAATGAATGGGCATTCATTGCTCCATTGAGGGTTTGTTATTTTCAATTGAGGGTTTTAGTTTTGCGTCTCCTCCCGTCTGTGTTTTTAAAACTATGGAGTTGTCAATTTTCTATTGAGGCTTTTGAAATTTTTTGTTTGTTTCCTCCGCGTTTGCTGGTTATCAAATTTTGCCCTATTCGAATGAAAAAAGTGACAACCCATTGTACAAATATGATTGAAATTACTGAATAATGTTTGTAGAAAGCAGAATCACCTCCAATAATCAAATGCTATATTTCAAAAATCATGTAAAACCCGCAAAGAGAAAAGAGCCCTTTCCGAATGAAAAAAGTGACAACCCATTGTACAAATATGAGTGAAATTACTGAATAATGTTTGTAGAAAGCATAATCACCTCCAATAATCAAATAGAGAAAAGAGCCATTGTTTGCATAGTTTTTCGGAATGGAAGGAAAAGGGCATAAGATGGCATTCGAAATCATAATTGGGAAAAATAGCAAAAAGCCCACATCCAACCCCATTTTTCCCGCCATTTTATACACTAATGTTTTGGGAAACACACTATCTCCTTAAACTTGGACTATTGTAAAACCCACTGTTTGACTACGACGTCTCCTCATGTTATGTATGTGTCCACGTATGTTCTTATGTATGTTTTTCATGCAGTTTTCAATGTGCATAGGTGAATTTTGTCTAGCATTTTTTTGGATCCTGCCCATTTGGTGAAAGCTAATTGGGAAATAGTAAAAAAGCCCACTGAAATACTCCACAATGTGTTTCCCAAATTTCAAATTAAAACATATTGCAAAGCCCTCTGCTTGCAACAAAATTACCACTCACCTCGATGTCGTCTGTATTCTGCTCCAAATCCTGCATGTGCACTCCTCGAAGTCATCCACGTGCTCTAAGGCCTTCACCTTTCCCTTTCAACGTGCACACAAGAAACAAAACAAATAGTATTTTCGCCTTGCTTTCTCCAAATAGAAAAGACGGATGTCATTCCCTTCTACTTTTTCTGCACCACACAAAATAAATAGGAAAAAGTCCACATCCAACCCCATTTTTGCCGCCATTTTATACATTGTTGTTTTGGAAAAGACATTGTCTCCTAAAACTCGGACTATTTGTAAAACCCACTGTTTCACTATGGCGTCTCCTCATGTTATGTATGTATCCATGTATGTTCATGTGTATGTTTTTCATGCATTTTTTGAATGTGCATAGGTGAATTTTGTCTAACAGCTAGCTGCCTCCCGACCATTTGGGGAAAGCTAATTGGGAAATAGCAAAAAGCTCACATCCAATCCCATTTTCGTCGCCATTTTATACACTGTTGTTTTGGAAAACACAATGTCTCCTCAAATTTGGACTATTGTAAAACCCACAGATTCACTACGATGTCTCCTCATGTTATGTATGTATCCATGTATGTTCTTATGTATTTTTTCATGTGTTTTTCGATGTACAAAGGTGAATTTTTTCTAGGATTTAGTTGAAATGCAAGTCTGATAATGTTTTTTCTGTCGAGGGTTTTGAAAAACACACTATCTCCTAAAACTCATAATTGGTAACTGGCAAAAAGCCCACATCCAATCCCATTTTTTCTACCATTTTATATACTGTTGTTTTGGAAAACACATGGTCTCCTAAAACTCAGACTGTTGTAATACACGCATAGAAAGATCCTCAAGGCCACACTTATATGGCAAAAGCTAACTGCTAGACAAAATTCACCTATGTGTATATCATGGCCTATGTGGCCATACTCCATGGAGAAAAGAGCCACGACAGAAGAGGTGGGACTCGTGGTGACGGAAAAGCTTGTCGGACGGAAGGAAAGACTTGATGGCCGAACGTTTCATCTCCCGTGCCATTTGTTGTCCCATCATTGGGAAATCATGTCAGCACCGACGATTTTTTCAAAATAATCGCTCGGTGTGGATGGACAAAAAGCCCCAAACATGGCCAAACGAAACCATTATTAGCAAACAATAAAAACGTCCGACAAGGTCCCATTTTCACCATTTTTCGATGGTGACGTTTTGGTGGATAGCAAGGGCAAGAGGAGCAGCCAGAGTAGCACCGGAGTAGTAGCCATGCAAAGCTCCTTCAGGTATGTATATCAACTCTGTGTATGTGCAAAGGTGAATTTTGTCTAGGATTTAGTTGAAATGCAGGTCTGATAATGTTTTTTCTGTCGAGGGTTTTGAAAAACACACTGTCTCCTAAAACTCATAATTGGTAACTGGCAAAAAGCCCACATCCAATCCCATTTTTTCTACCATTTTATATACTATTGTTTTGGAAAACACACTATCTCCTAAAACTCAGACTGTTGTAAAACCCACTGTTTCACTACGGCATCTCCTCATGTTATGTATGTATCCATGTATGTTCATGTGTATGTTTTTCATCCTTTTTTTCAATGTGCATAGGTGAATTTTGTCTAGCAGCTAGCGGGCTCCCAGCCATTTGGGGAAAGCTAATTGGGAAATAGCAAAAATCCCACATCCAATCCTATTTTTGCTGCCATTTTATACACTGTTGTTTTGGAAAACACAATGTCTCCTCAAATTTGGACTATTGTAAAACCCACATATTCACTACGATGTCTCCTCATGTTATGTATGTATCCATGTATGTTCTTATGTATATTTTTCATGCGTTTTTCAATGTACAGAGGTGAATTTTGTCTACGATTTAGTTGAAATGTAGGTCTGATAATATTTTTTCTATTGAGGGTTTTGAAAAACACACTGTCTCCTAAAACTCATAATTGGTAACTGGCAAAAATCCCACATCCAATCCCATTTTTTCTACCATTTTATATACTGTTGTTTTGGAAAACACACTGTCTCCTAAAACTCAGACTGTTGTAAAACCCACTGTTTCACTACGACGTATCCTCATGTTATGTATGTATCCATGTAAGTTCATGTGTATGTTTTTCATCCTTTTTTTCAATTTGCATAGGTGAATTTTGTCTAGCAACTAGCGGGCTCTCGGCCATTTGGGGAAAGCTAATTGGGAAATAGCAAAAAGCCCACATCCAATCCCATTTTTGCTGCCATTTTATACACTGTTGTTTTGGAAAACACAATGTCTCCTCAAATTCGGACTATTGTAAAACCCACAGATTCACTATGATGTCTCCTCATGTTATCTATGTATCCATGTATGTTCTTATGTATTTTTTTCATGCGTTTTTCGATATACAGAGGTGAATTTTCTCTAGTATTTCATTCAAATGTAGGTCTGATAATTTTTTTTTCTGTCGAGGGTTTTGAAAAACACACTGTCTTCTAAAACTCATAATTGGTAACTAGCAAAAAGTCCACATCCAATCCCATTTTTTCTACCATTTTATATACTGTCGTTTTGGAAAACACACTGTCTCCTAAAACTTGAACTATTGTAAAACCCACTATTTCACTACGACATATCCTCATGTTATGTATGTATCCATGTATGTTCATGTGTATGTTTTTCATCCTTTTTTTCAATGTGCATAGGTGAATTTTGTCTAGGAATTTGAAATCGGCATATCCTATATTATATACATATTTGAATTTATGCCTAAAAGTGGCATATCGTATGTTATATACGTATGTGAATTTTGTGCAGTAGTTAGGTTGCTCCCTCCTTAACTCCTAGAGAAATATAGCATAGGATATGGCTCCCATAACGCATGGGGAAAAGAGTCACGATGGAAGAGGTGGGATTGGCGAGGGAAAAGGTTGTCGGACAGGAAGGAAAGACTTGAGGGTGGGATGTCTCATCTCGTGTGTCTTTTGTTGTCCCATTGCTAGAAAATCGTGTCAGCGCCGGCGGGTTTTAAAATTAATTGTTCGGCGTGGACGGACAAAAAGGCAAAAAGGTGGCATTCAAAACCATTATTAGAAAATATCTTGTTCAATGACAATAGTTAGTGTTATACAAATAGTAAGAAGAGAATGTATTGAACTTGACCTTCATAATCTTTAACAACCCTTACTTTCAACAAAACACTCTTCTTGGATATCTGCCCAACACATTATTCACATAAGAGTTGCATCATGGAAAGCATAGTGGGTTGTGGCTCACTTATTATTTTATACAGTGTTTGAGAAATGAATGTTTTGAAGTTCATGTTGTACTCTTTTAAGAACACCTACTTCGAGCAAAAAAGTCTTTTTCAATATCTACCCATATGTTTCCAACACAAAATTTACATAACAGTAGCATCATAGAAAGCATAGTGGGTTGTGGCTCACTTCTTATTTTTTCCTGACTGTAACAAAATAATGTTTTCAATTTCCCTTTCTTGTCTTATGGGAGCCGGCTAACTGCTAGTCAAAATTCACCTATGTACATCAAAGAACGCATGAAAAACATACACATGAACATACATGGATACCTACTTTGAGCAAAACACTCTTTTTCAATATTTGCCCATATGTTTCCAACACAAAATTCACATAACAATAGCATCATGGAAAACACAGTGGGTTGTGGCTCACTTCTTATTTTTTTGTCCGGAATATAACAAAATAATGTTTTCAACTTCCCTTTCTTGTCTTACGGGAGCCGGCTAACTGCCAGTCAAAATTCACCTATGTACATCGAAGAACACATGAAAAACATACACATGAACATACATGGATACCTACTTTGAGCAAAACACTCTTTTTCAATATTTGCCCATATGTTTCCAACACAAAATTCACATAATAGTAGCATCATGGAAAACATAGTGGGTTGTGGCTCACTTCTTATTTTTTGTTCGGAATGTAACAAAATAATGTTTTCAACTTCCCTTTCTTGTCTTATGGGAGCTGGCTAACTACTAGTCAAAATTCACCTATGTACATCGAAGAACGCATGAAAAACATACTCATGAACATACATGGATACCTACTTTGAGCAAAACACTCTTTTTCAATATCTACCCATATGTTTCCAACACAAAATTCACATAACAGTAGCATCATGGAAAACACAGTGGGTTGTGGCTCACTTCTTATTTTTTTGTCTGGAATGTAACAAAATAATTTTTTCAACTTCCCTTTCTTGTCTTATGGGAGCCGGCTAACTGATAGTCAAAATTCACCTATGTACATCGAAGAACACATGAAAAACATACACATGAACATACATGGATACCTGCTTTGAGCAAAACACTCTTTTTCAATATCTGCCCATATGTTTCCAACACAAAATTCACATAATAGTAGCATCATGGAAAACACAGTGGGTTGTGGCTGACTTCTTATTTTTTGTCCGGAATGTAACAAAATAATGTTTTCAACTTCTCTTTCTTGTCTTATGGGAGCCGGCTAACTACTAGTCAAAACTCACCTATGTACATCGAAGAATGCATGAAAAACATACTCATGAACATACATGGATACCTACTTTGAGCAAAACACTCTTTTTCAATATCTACCCATATGTTTCCAACACAAAATTCACATAACAGTAGCATCATGGAAAACACAGTGGGTTGTGGCTCACTTCTTATTTTTTTGTCTGGAATGTAACAAAATAATTTTTCAACTTCCATTTCTTGTCTTATGGGAGCCGGCTAACTGCTAGTCAAAATTCACCTATGTACATCGAAGAACACATGAAAAACATACACATGAACATACGTGGATACCTACTTTGAGCAAAACATTCTTTTTCAATATCTGCCCATATGTTTCCAACAAAAAATTCACATAACAGTAGGATCATGGAAAACACAGTGGGTTGTGGCTCACTTCTTTTTCTTTTGTCCGAAATGTAACAAAATAATGTTTTCAACTTCCCTTTCTTGTCTTATGGGAGCCGACTAACTGCTAGTCAAAATTCACCTATGTACATCGAAGAATGCATGAAAAACATACACATGAACATACATGGATACCTACTTTGAGTAAAATACTCTTTTTCAATATCTGCCCATATGTTTCCGACACAAAATTCACATAACAGTAGCATCATGGAAAACATAGTGGGTTGTGGCTCACTTCTCATTTTTTTGTCCAAAATGTAACAAAATAATGTTTTCAACTTCCCTTTCTTGTCTTATGAGACCCCTTTCTTTAAGAAAAACAGTCTTGCTCACTACCTGTTCATATGTTTCCAACAAAAAAATTTCTTAACTATTGCAGTAAGGAAAACACAATGGGTTGTCCCTGACTTTGCAAAAACAGTAAGAAGACAACAGCTAGTGTTATGCACACAGTAAGAGGACAATATATTGAATCTGAGCTTCATAATTTTTAACAACCCTTACTTTCAGAAAAACACTCTTGTTCGATCTCTGCCGAACACATTATTCACATAACAGTAGCATAATGGAAAACACAGTGGGTTGTGGCTCACTTCTTATTTTTTAAAATCTCCTTGTTTAAATGTAAATGGAAAGCTTAAGGTCTGAGTGCATGTGGAGGAGTTGGAGTAGAATACCGACGAAATGGAGGTGAGGGGTAATTTGAAATTCGGGAAACACAATGCGGAGTATTTTAGTTTCAAGAATGTCTTCCAAAGCACACATTCCATTTTTGTGTTTAAATTTAAGTCGATTGATAATAAGACTGCACAAAATTACTCTGAATGGGAAACACAGTGCTGGGTTTCATTTTTATGAATCTCCTTGTTTTAATGTAGAGGGTTTTACAAGTTCTTTGTCTTTTAAATTTGGGAAACAGAATGTGGAGTGTTTCAGTTGCTCCAATGTCTTCAAAATCACACATTCCATTGTTGTGTTTCAATTTCGCGCCTTTGGAAAAAGAAACTGCAAATAATAATTTTGAATGGGAAATGCAGTGCTAGGTTTCAGTTATTTTAATCATCCACTTGATATGTAAAGGGTCGTCTCATGCTGGGTTGTTTAGTTCTTAACACCCATGGTTTTGTAAGATGGAATGTTACAAAATAGTATGAAAGTCTTCCAGATCACACCTTCCATTGTTCTGTTTAAGTTTGAAGTATGTAACAAATTGCATGCTTCATAACACATTGCATTTTTCAACTTCCACATCACAATATACCCTAGCCCTTTCTGGTTTTTAGACCAGTATATCTAGGTGTGCACATTCTTTAGTGCATGTCAGAAAATACAATGTGTTTTGAAGCCTCCCTTCACTCCATTCTATTTTGCAACAATTCATGTTGTAAAACCATTGGTGTTAAGAAAGAAGCAGCCCAAATAGTGTTGTAAAACCCTCTGCAACACTATTGGATAGTACGTGTCACCTGAATTTGGTCTGATTTCTCCTCTAACTTGTCCACGTGCACTGAAACATTAAACTTTTGCTTTGAATGTGTAGAGTGGAAAGAAATAGTATTTTCACCTTTCTTTCTCAAAACAAAAAAGGGCCAATACCTGCAACTATTGCCATACCTAAATTTGGTATGGCCGCATATGCTATCATATACACATAGGTGAATTTTGTCTAGCAGTTAGCTTTCACCTTCAACATGCAGACAGGAAACAAAAAAATAGTATTTTCACCTTGCTTTTTCCAAACAAAAAAGGCCCATGTCATTCCCTTCCACTATTCCCATGCCACACAAAAGAAACTTGCCGATGAAGCTATCCCGCCCGCTTTTGGAGCCCGACAACGGGCAGGAAATGCACTTGATGGCGCCGTTATCTTTTGCCTGACTGTAGCTCGGACGTTTTGTCACCTTTGCTGGTTTTAGGCATCTGGCGGACCCTGCACTACGACGGTCTCATCATGTTATGTATGTTGATGTCTATGTTTTTCATGCATTTTTCGATGTACATAAGTGAATTTTGTCTAGTAGTTAGCCGGCTCCCACATTGAAAGGGGAAGCTGAAGGTTTGAGAGCACGTGGTCAAATTCAAGTAGAATACAGACCAAATTAGCCGAAGTGTGGAGTGCACTTGGAGGATTTGCAGGAGAATACACATGAAATTGAGGTGAGGGGTAAATTTGTTGCAAGCAGAGGGTTTTACAAGTTCTTTGTGTTTGAAATTTGGGAAACAAAATGTGGAGTATTTCAGTTGCTCGAATGTCTTCAAAATCACACATTCCATTCTTGTGTTTCAATTTCGCACCATTGAAAAAAAAACTGCAAATAATAATTCTTAATGGGAAACGCAGTGCTGGGTTTCAATAAAAAAAATGTTCAAAATTACTCTCAATGGGAAACACAGTGCTGGGTTTCATGTTTTTTAATCTCCTTGTTTTAATGTAATTGGTTGTCTCATAGTGGGTTGGTTGCTTCTTAACACCCACGGATTTTCAACATGGAGTGTTACTTGAATGTCTTCCAAATCACACATTGCATTATTGTGTTTAAATTTTGTAGATTGAAAAATAAAAGTGCATAAAAGAATTCAAAATGGGAAACACAGTGTTGGGTTTCAATTATTTTAATCATCCACTTGAGATGTAAAGGGTCATCTCATGCTAGGTTGTTTGGTTCTTAACACCCATGGTTTTTTAAAATGGTATGTTACAAAACAGTATGAAAGTCTTCCAGATCACACCTTCCATTTTTTTGTTTAAGTTTGAAGTATGTAACAAATTGCATGCTTCATAACACATTGCATTTTTCAACCTCCACATCATAACATACCCTGGCCCTTTCTGGTTTTTAGACCAGTATATCTAGGTGTGCACATTCTTTAGTGCATGTTGGAAAATACAATGTGTTTTTAATCCTGCCTTCACTTCATTCTGTTTTGCAACAATTCATGTTGGAAAACCATTGGTGTTAAGAAAGAAGCAGCCCAAATAGTGTTGTAAAACCCTCTGCAACACTATTGGATTGTATGTGTCACCTGAATTTGGTCTGATTTCTCCTCCAACTTGTCCATGTGCACTAAAACATTCAGCTTTCCCTTTGAATGTGTAGAGTGGAAAGAAATAGTATTTTCACATTTCTTTCTCAAAATAGAAAAGGGCCAATACCTGCAACTGTTGCCGGGAAAACATGACAGTGCTAGCGAGATTTCAAAATAATTTATTGGCATGGACAAAAAGCCTAAAACATGGCATTCAAAACCATTATTAGTAAATAATAAAAAGGGCTAACGAGGTCCCATTTTCGCCATTTTTGGACAGTGACGTTTTGGTGGATAATGAGGGAAAGAGTAGCGGAAGAGTAGCGGAAGAGTAGCCGCCATACAGAGCTCCTTCAGGTATGTATATCTGCTCTATGTATGTGCCATCTTGCCATTGTGCAATGAACATCGAGGACAAGAATGGCTATTTGTTGCTAGAAAATAGTATTTTCACCTTTCTTTCTTGAAACAGAAAAGTCCGAAGAGAAGGAAAGAAATAGTATTTTCATCTTTCTTTCTTGAAAGAGAAAAGGCCCACATCATTCCCTTCCACTTTTGCTGTGCCAGACAAAGAATTTTGTCCACAAAGCTAACCCGCCCACTTTTTTGCCTGGTAACAGGCAGGAAAACCCACCTGATGACACCGTTAACTCCCACCTGAACATCGCTCAGACGTTTTGTTCTGTCTGCCGGTTTTGTGCCGATCGCCATTCTGGTGGACCCTACACTATGACATCTCGTCATGCTATGTATGTTTCCATTTATGTTCTCATGTATGTTTTTCATGTGTTTTTGAACAACTCTTTGCTACAACTAAAATGTCATTTCGCTTTCTTTATCTGATTGGAACAAATTTTTACAACACTATATGGGTTGCTTGTTTTTGAACAACTTGTATCAACACAGTGCGTTTCCCAAATGTGCAGAGAGTGTGAGCATTTATTTGGTCGAATTAGATGAGGAAAATGAAATACCATTTTGATCTCATGTTACATGAATAGGCGCTTTTTGTTTATGAGTTTGATTTCTCCTAATTGGAACAAATTTATTGCTCTCATTATTTGCACAGTTGGAAAACACATTGCCTCCTCTCTGTTGCAAAGGGTTTTACAACACTATTTGGGTTGCTTGTTTCTATTTCTCCTAAGGAGCCAACTAACTCCTAGACAAAATTCACCTATGTACATCAAAAAATGCATGAAAAACATACATGGATACATACATAACATGAGGAGACGTCATAGTTGGAAAACACACTGTGTCCTCTTTGTCATAGAGGGTTTTACAATACTATTTGGGTTGCATGTTTGTTAAGGAGCCGACTAACTCCTAGACATACAATTACACCTATGTACACCGAAAAATGCATGAAAAACATACATGGATACATACACAACATGACGAGACGTCACAGTTGGAAAACACACTGTCTCCTCTCTATTGCAGAGGGTTTTATAACACTATTTGGGTTGCTTGTTTCTTAAGGATCCACCTAAATCCTAGAAAAAATTCACCAATGTACATCAAAAAAAGCATGAAAAACATACATGGATACATTCATAACATGACGAGACATCATAGTTGGAAAATGCATTGTTTCCTCTCTGTTGCAGAGGGTTTTACAACACTATCTAGGTTGCTTGTTTCTTAACACCTTATATGGGGACATTGTATTTTTCAACACTCCAAATAGTTCGAGCATTTATTCGGTCGAATCAGATGATGAAAATGAAATGCCATTTTTATCTCATGTTACATACATAGGTGCTTTTTGTTTATGAGTTAGCTTTCTCCTTATTCCTGATTGGAAGAAATGAATTTATAGAACAAAATGAACGTTCATTGCTTCACAGTTCTTGCAGAATGGAAAAATGGCACATATGATTGCTGATATATATACTAGTGTTAGCGATAGGTTAAATTGGAAATTAAATTCCCAATGTACAGTTTAATATGTTTGTTTATTGTCTGTGCAAGCTATCATTTTGCACTAAGCAGAACATATAAATTTTATATTGGGGAATTTTGGAAGAAATACAACTATTTCTAGCACCAATTGTCTTTAACTTGCCAATTTAATCTATCACTAACACTTGTATTTCTTCCAGGTGGTTTAAATAGGCCATGAAAGAAGATTCAACAAAATAAGGGCGGGTGAATTGACAAGGATGCTTCAGGAGATGTGAACCTTCTGCAGTAAATATAGGTGATTCTGGCTTCCATAGCTTGAATCGCAAGTGTAGTGGATGGTTAAATTTCCAAAATTTAATATGCATTTAGAAGTGCCGATTTGTTTGAAATTGTGAAATGTTGGGGTTTTCAGTCAGTTGTCATTTTCATGTCATTCTATTGTGTTTTGCGATAATTTGAAATCTTTCACCAAAAGAGTATATATGTGGTGCATAAGTTTTTTCGTAATAGTTCTTTTTACAATTTTTCTATTTGTATACAATATGTAGTAAGTTATAAATGGTTCATTTTTTAACAACACCTAATGGCAATTTTGTAGAATGCTATTTCTATATTCTATTTCTGCTCTTTTTCAATATGTTTTGATCTGACCACCACACTGCAAAAAGATGTGCACATATAACAAGCGACTACTCAAAATAGTTCTATGCACTGTATTAAATAGAACTCGTAAAGCCAATGGGTAGGAATAACTTAATTGATAATTTGGCCTACTCCCATTACTTGGCCCTAAATATTATAGACAAATTGTAAAAGAGCTATTAGAATAACAACATACCTGGAAACAAAAAGTGACAAAACGGGCAAATGGGATGAAACGTCCGAGCTATGGTTAGGCAAGAGTTAATGGCGCCATCAGGTGCATTTTTCCACCTGTTGCCGGGCGAAAAAGTGGGCGGGTTAGCTTCATCGACAAGTTTCTTTTGTGTGGTGTGGGAAAAGTGGAAAGGAATGACACGGGCCTTTTCTATTTGGAGAAAGCAAGGCAAAAATGTTATTTGTTTTGTTTCCTGTCTACATGTTGAAAGGGAAAGTAGAAGGTCTCAGTGCATGTGGACAACTTCGAGGAGAATACCGACCAAATTGAGGTGACGTGTACTATCCAATAGTGTTGCAGAGGGTTTGACAACACTATTTGGGTTGCTTCTTTCTTAACATGTAGGGTTTTCCAACATGAATTATTGCGAAATAGAATGAAGTGCGTACTATGAGTTACACTATGTGTTGAGGGTTATTATTGTCCCCATTAGATGAGAGATGTGCTATTTGATAAAATAAAACACCATCTATATGTTTCTATATTTGCATTACAAGACAAAGGTTGGGTATATTGCATAAGTAAAGGCAGGCTTCAAAACACATTGTATTTTCTGACATGCACTACAGAATGTGCACACCTTGATATACTGGTGTAAAAAGCAAAAAGGGCTAGGGTATATTGTGATGTGGAAGTTGAAAAATGCAATGTGTTATGAAGCATGCAATTTTTTATATACTTGAAACTTAAGCACAACAATGGAAGGTGTGATGTAGAAGACTTTCATACTATTTTCTAATATTCCATCTTACAAAACCGTTGGACATTAGAACCAAGGAACCCACCATGAGACAACCCTTTTTATCTCAAGTGGATGATTAAAATAATTGAAACCCAACACTGTGTTTCCCATTTTGAATTCTTTTCTACACTTTTATTTTTCAATTCTGCAAAATTTAAACACAACAATAGAATGTGTGATTTGGAATACATTCAAGTAACACTTCATGTTGCAAGACCATGCATGTTAAGAAGCAAGCAACCCACGATGAGATGACCCTTTACATTTTAACAAGGAGATCGAAATAACTGAAACCTAGCACTGTGTTTCCCATTGAGAATAATTTTGTATAGTTTTTTTATTGACACCCAGCACTGCGTTTCCCATTCAGAATTATTATTTGCAGTTTCTTTTCTCAAAGGTGCGAAATTGAAACACAACAATGGAATGTGTGATTTTGAAGACATTGGAGCAACCAAAATACTCCACATTCTGTTTCCCAAATTTAAAAGACAAAGAACTTGTAAAACCCTCTACATTAAAACAAGGAGATTCAAAAAAATGAAACCCAACACTGTGTTTCCCATTCAAAGTAATTTTGTGCAGTATTATTATCAATCGACTTAAATTTAAACACAACAATGGAATGTGTGATTTGGAAGACATTCTTAGAACTGAAATACTCTGCATTGTGTTTCCTGAATTCCAAATTACCCCTCACCTCCATTTCGTCAGTATTCTACTCCAACTCCTCCGCGTGCACTCAGACCTTAAGCTTTCAATTTACATTTAAACAAGGAAATTTTAAAAAATAAGAAGTGAGCCACAACCCACTATGTTTTCCATGATGCTACTATTATGTGAATAATCTGTTCGGTAGAGATCGAACAAGAGTGTTTTGTTGAAAGTAAGCATTGTTAAAAATTATGAAGCTCAGATTCAATACATTGTCCTCTTACTGTGTGCATAACACTAGCTGTTGTCTTCTTACTATTTTTGCAAAGTCGGGGACAACCCATTGTGTTTTCCATACTGCAACAGTTAAGTAATTATTTTTGTTGGAAACATATGAACATGCAGTGAGCAAGACTGTTTTTCTTAAAGAAAGGGGTCTCATAAGACAAGAAAGGGAAGTTGAAAACATTATTTTGTTACATTCCAGACAAAAAAAAAAGAAGTGAGCCACAACCCACTATGTTTTCCATGATGCTACTATTATGTGAATTTTGTGTTGGAAACATATGGGTAGATATTGAAAAAGAGTGTTTTGCTCAAAGTAGGTGTTGTTAAAAGGGTATAACATGAACTTCAAAACATTCATTTCATACAGCCTGCATAAAATAATAAGTGAGCCACAACCCACTGTGTTTTCCATGATGCAACTGTTATGTGAATAATGTGTTGGGCGGAGATCGAACAAGAGTATTTTGCTGAAAGTAAGGGTTGTAAAAAATTATGAAGCTCAGATTCAATACATTGTCCTCTTACTCTGTGCATAACACAGAGTGGATATACATACCCGAAGGAGGTCCGCATGGCTACTACTCTTGCCCTCGCTATCCACCAAAATGTCACCGTCCAAAAATGGTGAAAATGGGACCTTGTCAGCCCTTTTTATTGTTTGCTAATAATGGTTTCGTTTGGCCATGTTTGAGGCTTTTTGTCCATCCATGCCAAGCGATTATTTTGAAAAAACCGTCGGCGCTAACACGATTTCCCAGTGATGGGACAACAAATGGCACGGGAGATGAGACGTCCGGTCATCAGGTCTTTCCTTCTGTCTGGCAAGCTTTTCCATCACCGTGGGTCCCACCTCTTCTGTCGCAGCTCTTTTCTCCATGCGGTATGGCCGCATAGGCCATGATATACACATAGGTGAATTTTGTCCACAAGTTAAGGAGGGAGCAAGCTAACTCTTGGAAAAAATTCACATATGTATATAACATAGGATATGCCAGTTTCAGGTGTAAATTCACATATGTATATAACATAGGATATGCAAGTTCCTCTGCAATAGAGAGGAGACAGTGTGTTTTCCAACTATGACGTCTCGTCATGTTGTGTAGTATCCATGCATGTTTTTAATGCATTTTTCAATATACATAGGTGAATTTTGTCTACAAGTTATGCCGGTTTCAAATTCCAAGACAAAATTCACCTATGTACATTGAAAACCACATGAAAAAACATACATAAGAACATATGTGGACACATACATAACATGAGGAGACGTCGTAGTCAAACAGTGGGTTTTACAATAGTCCGAGTTTAAGGAGATGGTGTGTTTCCCAAAACAATAGTGTATAAAATGGTAGGAAAAATGGGATTGGATGTGGGATTTTTGCTATTTTTCTCAATTATGATTTCGAATGCCATGTTATGCCCTTTTCTATCCATTCCGAAAAACTATGCGAACAATGACTCTTTTCTCTTTGCGGGTTCTACATGATTTTTGAAATATAGCATTTGATTATTGGAGGTGATTTTGCTTTCTACAAAAATTTTTCAGTAATTTGACTCATATTTGTACAATGGGTTGTCGCTTTTTTCATTTGGAAAGGGCAAAATTCGGTAACTAGCAAATGAAGAGGAAACAAAATAAAAATTTCAAAACCCTCGACACAAAAAAAAAAACACTTCAAACTAGCATATCCTATGTTATATACATATGTGAATTTTGTCCACGACTTAGTTTGCTCCAATTATATATAACCTAAATGATCCTAAAGCTAAAAAATAACCATAATTATTTAAGCTTTTGAGTAGCGACGGACAACCTGCTAGGTTTTCCATTCTGCAACTTAATTTTTTTATTGTGTGCAACTTTTGTTGCAAGAAAGGGCAGTTATCAAATATGAAAGTGACCTTCAATACATTGTTTTCTTATGGTGTGCATAATAGTAAGTGTCGTCATTGAACATTATTTGAAAAGTGAAGGACAACCCACTGTGTTTTCCATCATGCAATATTTTTTGTGCATCTTCTGTTTCAAACATATTTCGATATTGAAATGGAATGTTTAGTGCATGCGATGGATTCTTATAAAATATGAATGTGAACTTCAATACAGTGTTTTGTAACAGTATGCATAACAGAAAGTGTTGTCTTTTAACAGTTTGTGGGTTGCATGGTTTATAACAGCCTGTGTTTTCCAAACTGAAAATTCAGATAACAGTTTGACTGTCTTGAAAAGCTTTTCTTATTTACACTGTATGAATGTAAAAATGGCACCTCCAAAAATTACAACTATTATTTATGGTATAAATTGCAATTCATTATCTTTCTCATGATTGAAAATAATAATTGGACAAAATAATTGCATGTTGTAAACCAGAGTGGGTTACTTGTATAGCGTTTTACAAAAGTGTGGGTTGTGCATTTCAATTTCTTATTTTCATTGAAAATAATATATGCTTGATTACTACAAAATTGTGCAATAAATTTTCAAACTTTAACTGTCCATAACACTCGCAACAATTTTACAGTTTACAGGAAACTAAGGATGCATGTTGTAAAACAAAAACTAGTTCCTGTAGTGAGGAACGTCATTGATGTGGATAGCACACCTAAAAGGTTGTGTAGTAGGGCATCTTCTTCACGGCGGTCCCATTCACGAAATGTGCAAGTAAGATCTAGTGATTACAAGATGCAATCCAATGTACAATTTTAATCTCTCATAACTGGTTATGAGGTTGATTGGAAAGTGGGAATGTTTTATTCAGGAGGCAACAACTGTGGTACAGAGGAAGTCCCCTCAGTTTATGAAAATGGTCAACCATAAGGCAGCGACATGTTTGGTAATTGATTGTGAACTTCCAATTGCCCTTCCCTTCCTATGCATGAATCAAAATACTTTTTAATTTTAGTTTGAAAATATCATGTCTCTTACAAATATTCTGATTTTGGCATACATCGTTCCTTTGATTTAGGAAAATAATCAGGGAGATGATCTCACTCTTGCCATAGTCCATGACCGGAAGGAAAAGCATGTAGAGAGAGACCCTAAGGATGGAGAGGGATCCAACGAAGCATGGGGTGATGTGCTAGGTGAGAAGGTAGATATAATAACCTAATTATTGCATCATTTGGCTCTGTATATATGTTGTGCATTCAATTTGATTGAATATCAAATATACTAAGTGATTTTCTTTTCCAAACTTGCTATGTAGGTTGCTATTGAATACAAAAGAGAAACGGTGAATGCCTGATATATATATTATTGTATTGTAGAAGAATGTACCAGAAAGTATTATGATTGGAGAGTGTTCAACATGCATAGGTTTCAGCATCACCACCTTCCTATTCTTGATGCACCAAAGCGTGGTTGAGCTGTTTTGGGGGGAGAACCGAAACAACCCGCTCCTCCCCCTGATAAATTGAAAGAGTACCTTCTAAAGAAGGTGGAAAATACAGAGTACCAAATGAATATATGGTAGCATCTACAGCAGAAGCGTGTTGTTAGATGTGTTTGTCAAAAGTTTGGGAAACAAAACTTCCTTCAACTTCCCGAAGAAGGAAAGGATGAGGTGAAGAAGCAAATGGCGTTATACAACACTGACGAGATGAAGGAGCAGAGAAGGCAAAGAATAATATGATTGTAGGAGAGAAAGAGACAGGAAGGAATGGTAATGTCGAACTGAATTGTTAAATGTGAATTTTCCTTGCTAAATCATTTATGTTCAGATGCATAGAAGGTTCACTTAATGTTAACTTACATGACATGCCAGGGTGATGCTCGAGAAGTGGTTTCTTCCTGCCAGCACAACAGGGCTCATTCGCTAGAGGAAGTTGTGGCCATGAAAGGAGAAGACGGTGTTGTTCCTCCCACCCCTGCATATAAGATTTAGAATAAGCATCCTACACAGTTGAAAGTTTCAAGGCACCATCTGAAGAAGAAACGAAAACAAATGGTGATCTCCAAATCTTTTGTTTACTGTAAAGTTTATTTTTCTTATTTGAATGAATTGGTTGCATGCATCTAAGTTTGGTGCAACGTTTCAATTCCTCCTATTACACATCAATGATGAACAATCAACTGCTGCCCTCAAGTAGGTTTTTGTGATTTTCGATGGTGAACAATTGCCCATGGAAGCAGCAGATGATGTCGTTCCTCCCAACCCGCCATCTAACAATGTTGAGAAGAAGAAGAAGAAGAAGAATGAGCATATGCCATAAAAAGTGTCAAGGTGCCTTCACATGGAGGAAGTAGAAGAAACGGTGAATTACAATTCTTTTATTTAATGTTTGTTTTGATTATTTCAATGAATTGGTTGCATGCACCTGAATTTTAAATGACCTTCTAATTCCTACTATTACAGGGCAAGGATAAACAACGAAGTGCTGGCCTTGACCTAATTGGCGATGTCGTTGCGATGGGAATGAGAGAGGCTAATAAAGATGGACATGCGGATGGGGAGAGCACTGGCCACAAAGTGGGATATGGTAAAACAGATGGTCATGAGGACGTGGAGAACATTAGGCTGAATGTGGAACTAGGTGATAGAGATGGACATAGGGATGGGGAGAGCACTGGATTGCAAGTGGGAGAGGGTAATAAGGATAGACCCAGGGAGGAGGAGAGCACTGGCTTGCAAGGGGGAGATGGAAATTTTAGATGGAAATGGGGATGGGGAGAGGTGCGGCATGCCATCTATATTGGTATGAAACCAAACACACTTTCATGGTCTATTCTTATTTCTTTAGGAATCTTTTAATGTGCCTTCAATTACGCTTCACGTCAATGACGTTTCCATTGCAGGCAAATCTAGTGGATGAACAGATGATAGAGTTCAACGACATAACTTTTAAGGTTGGTGATCGCGTTGACCTTTGGAGGTGGCATAAACGGGTTGTGAAAGGCATTCTACAGGTTGTCACCAGAAACGCTCACACCCACTTCTTGAGGCACCCAAAAAATTGTGCGAGAGTCAGCATTGTTGAGGCCATTGATGGTCGATGCCATGTGCCTTTCCCATGCTTGGCATAGATACCATCATAGAGTGCATGGGCGGCTTTGCCATATGGCAGCTTACGAAGATGAAGCATTATGTTCCAGAGGTACACATAAATGATATGTTGTTGTATATATATCATACTGTGTATATTGTTTCGATGTGTACGTTAATTCTCATTAATTGTTTGCTATAGGGTGAAGCTATTAAACCTAACATGGACAAAGCACATAGTACGAAGAAATCTGTTGTGTCACGTTCATCATCTACGAGGGTTCATGGATTTGGAATCAGCCCCCCTGAAATACACAAGGACCCTAAGAAGTGTGTCATATTTTACGCAGGCCTGAACTCGATTGCAAGGAATAGGCAACGTAGGAATTGATGAGACAGGCTCCAAATAGTGATTCTACTCCGTGGGTTTAAATATTTCAATATTGAACAATTGTGGTGTAGAGATACACCATTTGCATATGTTTCAACACTATGGTGTTATACATTTGATATGAGACTTTTCATGGGCTTCTTTAATTATTTTATTATTGTACAATTATGCTGAACATATAGGCATATATACTTATTTCATGTCATTGGAACAAATAATTGTTATCCATTTCATATCAGACTTTAAGAAAAACAGTCTTGTTCACTATCTGTTAATATGTTTGGAGCACAAATTTTACATGACTCTTGTGTTGTCCCCTCTGGCATGTGTTGGCATTTATGTCAAAGCAATAAGACAATAAGATGTTCTTGATTGGTTTCCAAGTCAGTATTGGTTTTATAATTCAGTTCATGGTCTCTTCATTTGAGTTCTTTGATAATCACTTTACTTGGCATACAAGTGTTTTTCAACTCTAGTACACTGCATATTGTTTCATGTTCACTCATCTTGCATATTGTGATAAGGATCTAAAATTGTGACTATATGCAAATAGAATTATATGAGTTGAAATAGTTATGAAGACACTTTTGCTCCTCATGTTCATTTATTTATTATATGTCATTCAATTATAAAGTTGTTGTAAGATTATGTTATCTTGTAAATATTTCAGCTTTTCGGTTTGTATAATGTTCAGTCTCCGTGATCTGGTTATGGTCTTTATGTTCTAAGATGTTAAAAATCATCAAACATGCTTCATAACTAAATTGATCTAGAGCTTGCACTTTACATTTGGTTATTAATGCTAAAGTGCTTGGTATGGGAACAATCGATGCCACCATTTATCAATAAATTTGAGATTTAAAAAAAATAAAAAAATCCATGACGTACGGGATTTGAAACCCATCAACTGTTGGTAATCTAGTTTTGGATTGTGATAATCCATACAAGTGGATAGAATGATATACTAATATTTCAAATGCACCATTTGTAATGCATATTATATATATATATATAACTACCTAAAAAATATTGTTGGGTCTCAATCCTAGAAACATAGAAATAAGGACTATCCATGACTCACTCACAAGATCAAATCAACTTCAGAATTAACAAGTTCTATACCTCAAGAAAAGAATGATGAAAATCAGCCTAATGTGAACAATTCCAAAGGTGATTACAATAGGCCCATCAAAATATCTCAATCAAGTAATGCACCCTTGATTCTCATTATGTACCTTCAACCATATGGTAATGACAACAATGTGATTGGTAAAGTATTCATTTTAATGGTCAACCCTTACCCAAATGCCAATGACAAAGCAAAGCATATATTGGTGGATTAGAAAACCCTATTCATCCTTATAGAAAACCTTTAAAGTAAGGTTTTAAGTCATAATATTCTGAACACCACTCTATATGAGTTGTTTATCCTCTACAGACTTCCCTATCCATCCTTCTAGAAAACCTTTAAAGTAGGGTTTTAAGTCTCAATATTCTAAAACGCCACTCCCTATGAGTTGTTTATTCTCTACAAACATAGTTGTTCAAACCTCTTCTCCATTTAAGGAGGGTAATTTACTGCTAAAAAAATATTTACCATCTTGGAGTATTTTCTCCATACAACCTGAATTGGTTCCTCTATAATAGTTACTATATTGGGGGATGGAAAACACACTGTGTTTTCCCATACTTTGCAAATATTGTTCAAAGATGGCAGTTAGTGTTATGCATAGAGTAAGAGGAAAATGTATTGAATTTGAGCTTCGTAATTTTTAACAACCCTTACTTTCAGAAAAACACTCTTGTTCGATCTCCGCCCAACACATTATTCACACAATAGTAGCATCATGGAAAACATAGTGGGTTGTGGCTCACTTCTTTTTTTTTGTCCAGAATGTAACAAAATAATGTTTTCAACTTCCCTTTCTTGTCTTATGAGACCCCTTTCTTTAAGAAAAATAGTCTTGCTCACTACCTGTTCATATGTTTCCAACAAAAACAATTACTTAACTGCTGTAGTGTGGAAAACACAATGGGTTGTCCCTGACTTTGCAAAAATAGTAGGAAGACAGCACCTAGTGTTATGCACACATTAAGAGGACAGTGTATTGAATCTAAGCTTCATATTTGTTAACAACCCTTACTTTTAGCAAAACACTCTTGTTCGATCTCTGCTAGTCACTTCTTAACAGTAGCATCATGGAAATCACAGTGGGTTGTGGCTCACTTCTTATTTTTTTGTCTGGAATGTAACAAAATAATGTTTTCAACTTCCCTTTCTTGTCCTATGAGACCCCTTTCTTTAAGAAAAATAGTCTTGCTCACTACCTGTTCATATGTTTCCAAAAAAAAATATTACTTAACTGTTGTAGTATGGAAAACATAATGGGTTGTCCCTGACTTTGCAAAAACTGTAAGAAGACAACAGCTAGTGTTATGCACACGGTAAGAGGACAATGTATTGAATTTGAGCTTCATAATTTTTAAGAACCCTTTCTTTCAACAAAACACTCTTGTTTGATCTCTGCCCAACACATTATTGACATAACATTAGCATCATGGAAACCACAGTGGGTTGTGCCTCACTTATTTTCTTTTATGGACTGTAACAAAAAAAGTCTTTCAGCTTCAGTTTCTTGTTTTATGACACCCCTTACTTAAAGAAAAAATAGTAAGAAGGCAGCAGCTAGTGTTATGCACATAGTAGGAAGACAAGAAAAGTTGCAGATTTTGATATTCCATTTCAGCATTCCATTTCAATATCCTTATACATTTCGATGAGAAGATGCACAAGAAAAGTTGCAGAATGGAAAACACAAACTGTAACAAACTAGTCTATTCAAGTTCACCATCAAATTTTATAATAACAATATGCATAAATTGGTGAAATGTAAAAATATATCATGTCAATATTACATAGTGTGAACAAAATTACAATGCACATTTAATACTACTCACACTGAAGATTGTGTCAACCATTTACGAACAAGTATGATCTCTGTGTTCTCAGCATCTGGAAGCATTTGTCACACTTTGATTGTCAAGGTGGAATTGATAGCATACAATGTTGGCACCTCGTAATTCTCATGTAGCAGCCTGAAGGAGGGCCTGACATGGTGGATCTCAAACCTGACAATGTGGTTGAATTTCAATATGGCCAGCAACCATTCCTCCACAAGACCTTTATGATTACTAATCATGGATTCCCCTTGAGGAATCTCATAAACCTCATGCTCAGTTGATCTGTAAGATTGTGCCTCTGTATGATAATTGTTGGTCTAATGCACACCTTCCATATGCATCCGGCTAGGGAAAGGTCTCGAATTTCTCGGTAAACAAACATTGGCCAATCACATAAATTGACAATCTCTATTTGTAGATTGTAATATTGAACATCCATGCCCATATGCATCCAAAGTCCAAAGATGCTATTGAAGAAGTGAGCATAACTATCATATTGCAAATCTATGCGGTTTGGACCTTTTCTATTAATTCTCCTTAACATCTTTTCCCGCAACCTGTATGGGAGGCTGAGTTCCTCGATTCGAGTAAGAATATTGCATGGCAGATATCGGTGGTAGTTTGTCAACCAACTAGCCACCCATTCTCAAGAACTATGAGACATCTTTTATAGGACTAAACCAACAGGTTATAAAATTCTTGAAATGAAAGACAAAACAACTATTTTATATGGTAGACTTGCATTCTCTAATTAGAAGGACATTGTCAATGCAATGGAAATAGTGAAAACATAAGCAAGCAAAGTGGACTTATTTAGATAATGTATGCACTAAAGAGATTGTACCTATTGTTTGAACTGAACAAGGCGACACATGCAGTATCTCCAAAGGGCATATGGCAATGCACGATTCAAACAGTGGGAAGAACAATGCCTGAACGGAAAGAGAACAAAAAATTCAGCACATTCAACAACATTTTCTAATTAGAAACACACGAAATAGTTGGTAAAAAATATTGAAAGCGAAAGAAAAATTTTCATAACTAAGTAACTATCTATTGATGGTGTCTTTTCCACATGGAAAATAATTTGAGCATTTTATTTCTTGCAATCATATGAGTTGAATTAATAAATTGTACAAAATATATTTTTGTTACGAACAGAAGATGGAAATGATCACAATTGGAGGATGGAAAACACAGTGGGTTCTGCCTAACATTTTTATTTTCTACAGAGTGTAACAAAACAAGGTCTTGAAGTTCACCTTCTTGTCAATCTTAATTAGTCGTGCTTGGAGAATTTTTTAGGCTTAATTATCCTGTTTTTAAAATAGGCCTATCTTGGGGTACACGACAACGAAGAAGAGCTTGTTCAAAGTGTTTATTCCATAAGGTATTTTCTGTTCCACAAATCCATTTGTGCAATTTTTTACATACTAGAAATTGAGATGCTATTATTTTTAAAAGAATGCTTGAAAACATGACTCTTCCACTGGAAATGCACTCAATTAGCCAAAATCTATAAAGGAGCGGGTCTTAAATCATCATCTACTTTTACAAATACAAAGGTTGAAGGCAACACTGATCTACTAAACCCTTACTTTATGCACAAAAAAAGCTCTATCAAATGAGGCTTTAATAGAATACTGTATTCCAAACCTTCCCATGCTCTACCACCATGAAACATGATTAGAAATGCCTGCCCATGCTTTAGAAACAAACTTTCAGCCCCTTTGAATGCACTTTCCTCAGTTACCAACTTGTACACATCCTTTTTGATTGGAAATCTTCTGTATTTTTTAAAGATCAGCAACCAAACATTGAATGGTTCACTTCCCCTACATGATTCAACAAATACACTTCTTAAATTATATAACGTCATACCAAAAACTAGACTTATGTAAGCAAAGTTATTAAATTTGAACCATACCTTCCATTGGGTTTACACCCACAAAAGACAGTCGGCAACAAGGGCTCCTTTCTCAAGCTTGGAATGTTGAAGTGAATGCAAAAATCCATAAATGGAATCATAAAGTTCATGGCGTGGTACAAGAACATACTGGAAAAAGGAATCTGCAGTACCATTTCCTATTACAATAAAGATTTTGAAATGGGTTTTCTCATACTCACCCGTATTAGATGTTGTATCCTCTGCCACATCCATAGTAGTTGCACCTGATGTCTGACATTGCATATTGACATTCAAATTAAAACTATTGTTCACAGACAATGGAAAGGAGTCATCCAAAGGGGTTCAGTGATTTGACTGTTGTGTGGAATGCTTCATACGTCGGGTTGGGCGTCGACGACGATCCTTGGTTGCACTAAACCATGGACGCATGTGAATGGTGCTGCTTGCAACTTGATCAGGATCCATAATGAATTCAAATGGAAACTCATTTGATTGTCGTAGGTCCTCTACAAACCTGTCCACGCATTTTGCATATGACTGCACCTGTTGTAGAGATTGTGGCAGTGTACACATCACTTTCTTTAAGAGATCGTTAGTGTCATTCCAAAGAGACATCATCACCACATGTTCATCATATACATGAGTCATAGAAGGAGCTTCCATAGGGGTCAAAATATTAGGGTTGTTTTCTTCTATGGCCCCCTCTGACATTGTCTCGTTGAAATCTATGTTTGAATCAATTGGTTGACCTCCCCTGTCTAAATGAGGACCGAGAAGAAATTTCTATTAGGCTGTAGAAAATGAAAAACATATTTGACTAGAATAAAGTAACATAATTCGAATTGAAATTCACTTACCGTGGACCACCCCTTCAACGATAGATAATCTTTTAATCAAGTGAGCAACCTTGACAACATGTTTGCAAGTGTTCCCCTCCAAACTCTAAGGGCAGTCACAAACAAAGAGGTGCTCCCCAAATTTCCAAACAAGGTAGTGCATTGAACTACTTTGACTTTTCACTCAGTATCGTCCAAGATCTGTTTCATCAGGAATACAATCATCGTCTAAAATTGCCTCGACCCGCTCCACACTAGATCGCATGTTTAAATATTTTTTGTTTGTCAAAAAACCATAATGCTGCAACTTTTCCTTTTGCCTATAGAATGGTTCCATTTTATACACAAGTGTGTAATACAAATAGTCCATTCTCCTATTTCATTTTTTTGAACGATCGCACAAATACCGAGTATTTAGTACGCAATGGTATGACTCAATGGTTGCATTTGTATCCTAGTTGGCATGTGGGAATAGTCTGCAATTTTTTGCCCACATGGCTGCAAACAGAAACATCCAATAGTCAAGTAAGCTACAATGTATTAGACATGACATCAAATAATTTGAATGGTGTGAATCATGCGAGGTGAAGAAAATTGTCAACTGACCAATTTGACCTTCTCCTTTGCACCAAGTCTTCTTGAAGTACTCTAAGAATTGGGCCTGATCATTGAACTCATCAAAGGAAGAGTTCAATAGCTGAGTGACGCAATCTTCAGTGTCAACGATTGCCATCATGATAGTGCCAAGACTACGAAAGACGTCCATTTCCCTTTTCTTGGCTGCATACTTGTATACATTCTTTAGCCAAGCCCTTTTGACATGCCAAAGACATAAAAGCACATGAAATTGAAAGACAACCCTAATAGAAAATACAAACGATATTGTTTACTGCTCGAATGCATGGGAAAGTGGCATTGAAAATGAATAGAAAATGAGAAAGGTACACAAATGAAGAAAGGGATGCACATACTGTATGGCTTGGATCTTTGCAGTCACATCATCGGTCAAAAATGAATTGATTCTCTAGTCAGGCCTGGCTCTTCTTCCACGTTTGAGCAATACGCGTAGCCACGCAGAGATGCCCTCAATCTTGTTTCATGAGGAGACTACCCATGCAACTGGCACACCACTCTATTGCTCATCGAAAATGAGGAGAGTATATAATGGGTACTATAGAGAGAACAACTCAGCATGAGCATTGTGAAGTTTACAACCAATAAGATCATTGAATAAACAATGAACTATTTATCAATATTTGTAAGGCCTCACCTCATATTTGTTAGTTGCAAATGTGGAATCCATCGAGATAATTGAATTGTGCGAGCAACTAACCATCCTATCCAACATCCATGGAGTATAAACCCCGATAACAAAAGGCATATTGTTCCCATCAGGCCATTGAAAGTAGAAGAAGTTTTCAAAGTCTTCTCCACTCCACAATAGGATACTTGTGGAATCAACTTTGTGTTTTTGTGTGTGAGTACAACGCACCTTTTTCCATGCATTCATTACATCATTTCTTGTAAGGAATTGATCTCTCTTGGACATCATGCCACATAATAGAGGATTGCTGACGTGTCTATCCATTATTGCATTGACACTGACATCCATGAGCAAAAGGCTTTCAATATAGCTTTTTCACTCTGTGGATAGATTAGCGAAAAACATAGAAAGTTTCTCTCCACTTGTGTCATGAATGCCATGGAAAAATTCACTGTTTCTATCTATGTGGAACATTTCTTTGTAGATAATATAGGCAACATCAGGTTTGCCTTCCATAACCTTTACCATGAAGTGGTATTGACAACCTTGCTTTTGTATAAACATTTTATGTGATTTCTTCTTTGGTGGAGGTCACTTTCTATTGTCTGTAGGACCGTATTGACGCCCACAATTGCAAGAAAGGCATCATCTCATCATGTTCAACCAAGAGAGTAAAATATCATTCTGCCATAAAAATGAATGTCGATATATACAAACCTCTTATACAAAATTGTTTTACTATAAGTTTTGTCGTAGATGGCACAGGAGGTCGTAGGTTCTCTTATTTTCTTGTCTAAAAATTTTGTTTCTACACCTTCAACGCACATTTCACCGTGAATGAACTAATCAAGTCTTGTAAGAGGAATTGCTGCAACAAGGTCAGGGACCTTATCCTTCTTCATGGAAATAGTAGCCCATTCCAAATCGGAAGACAAAAGGAGAGCCTCCATTTTGTACATCTTCCACCTCCAATTCATCTAGCTTCTTCCATTTCAAACCTCTCCCCATTCTAGGAAATCACAAAATTGGACAAACACTTAAAATTAGTGTGGATTGTGTGAAGAAGAAGGAAAAAATCATAAATTAAAACATAGATAAAATGTGCTTGCATTGCTCTCACCCATGTAATACTAATAGGACATTCTGGCTTCAACCAAGGAAAATTAAAGGTGATAGATTCAATCGAGCTATGCATAAAATATAACACAAACGCATGTTGGAAATCAGATAGTCGAACAACCCAAACACTGTGTTCTTCGAATAACAATTGTTTTCTGCACTTTTCTTTCAATCATGCAAAATTCAAACACAACATTGGAATCTGTGATTTTGAATAAATTCATATGGTTTTCTAACATTCCATGTTTCAAACTGGGAGGTGTTAAGAAGAAAGAAACCCACCATGAGACAACCCTTCACATTTAAACATGGACATTCAAATAACTTAAACCTAACACTGTGTTTTCCAAATCACATTTTTTGATTCCAATTGATTTTGTCAATCATGCGAAAGTTAAACACAACAATGGAATGTGTGATTTGGAAGACAAACATACTGTATTGTAACATTCCATATTGCAAAACCCTGGGTTTTAAGAAACAAGCAACCCACCATGACACAACCCCCTATATTTAAACAAAGAGATTCAAATAACTGGAACCCAGCACCGTGTTTCCCATTCAGATTTATTTTGTGGAGTTTTCTTATCAATCGACTGGAATTTATACACAACAATGGAATGTGTGATTTGGAAGATAGTCATACTGTATTGTAACATTACATATTGAAACAAAGAAAGATAAAAACAACAAACTAATTTGACAAGATGATTTCTTTTAGAAATCACAAATTCAGCAAATATAACATCAACACTATTGGACTCAACAAATATCATATTGAAGAATGATCGCAGAAGCACAAAGAAATTTGTGATCAAGAAAATATTTAGAAACTAAAGGATTCAATCTTATTTGCTTTTTTCTCAATACAAAATATGGGTTCAAAGGCTCCATGGCTGCATAACAGACACTGTTTCCATTACACCCTATGAAATCGATGACTATTCATAATTACAAAATTTAAATGCATATAAATTAAAGATTAAGTTTCAGTTGATAGAAAAGAAGTTCACTCAACATCCGAAGGAAGTGGACCCTGTAAAATCTCCACAAGCATTTCATCAAGCAAATTATTAAATTTCGCTACCTCTTCCTCTTTATCTAGGACATAGATCACCCTCCAATATTCAGCATCACTGGACTTGTCCTTCCATGCAAGTGAACATAGCTCATAAATAATGTCGAGTTGTTCCTCCTCAAGCCCAATTAGATTAGGCTAAATGACTGGTACTAGCTCATTTATGTGTTCTGCAACTCCACTAGGAAGCACCATGTCGAACAAAAACCTGGGATAAAAAATCTACCACCTTAACAAAAACGTGGGTGTTAAGAAACAAGCAACCGACCATAACAAAACCCTTACCATTTCAAGTGGATGATTAAAATAAATGAAACCCAGCACTGTGTTTCCCATTCAAATTAATTTTCGATAGGTTTTTTATTGAGACCCAGCACTGCATTTCCCATTCAGAATTATTATTTGCAGTTTCTTATTTCAAAGGTGCGAAATTGAAACACAACAATAGAATCTATGATTTTGAAAACATTGGAGCAACCGAAATACTCCACATTCTATTTCCCAAATTTAAAAGACAAAGAACTTGTAAAACCAAATGCATTAAAACAAGGAGATTAAAAAAAATGAAACCCAGCACTATGTTTCACATTGAGATTAATTTTGGACAGTTTTTTTATTGACACCCAGCACTGTCTTTCCCATTCATAATTATTATTGCAGTTTCTTTTTTCAAAGGTGCGAAATTGAAACACAACAATGGAATGTGTGATTTTGAAGATATTAGAGCAACCGAAATACTCCACATTCTGTTTCCCAAATTTAAAAGACAAAGAACCTGTAAAACCCTCTACATTAAAATGAGGAGATTGAAAAAAAAGAAACTTAGCACTGTGTTTCCCATTGACAATAATTTTGGACAGTTTTTTTATTGAAACCTAGCACTGCGTTTCCCATTCAGAATTATTATTTGCAATTTCTTTTTTCAAAGTTGAAAAATTGAAACACAACAATGGAATACGTGATTTTGAAGACATTGGAGCAACCAGAATACTCCACATTCTGTTTCCCAAATTTTAAAGACAAAGAACTTGTAAAACCCTCTACATTAAAACAAGGAGATTGATAAAAATGAAATCGAGCACTATGTTTCCCATTGAGAATAATTTTGGACAAATTTTTTATCGAGACCTAGCATTGCGTTTCCCATTCAGAATTGTTATTTGCAGTTTTTTTTTTCAAAGGTGCGAAATTGAAACACACCAATCGAATGTGTGATTTTGAAGACATTGGAGCAACCGAAATACTCCACATTCTGTTTCCCAAATTTAAAAGACAAAGAAATTGTAAAACCCTCTACATTAAAACAAGGAGATTAAAAAAAATGAAACCCAGCACTATGTTTCCCATTGAGATTAATTTTGGACAGTTTTTTTACTGAGACCCAGCATTGTGTTTCCCATTCAGAATTATTATTTGCAGTTTCTTATTTCAAAGGTGCAAAATTGAAACACAACAATGGAATGTGTGATTTTGAAGACATTGGAGCAACCAAAATACTGCACATTCTGTTTCCCAAATTTAAAAGACAAAGAACTTGTAAAACCCTCTACATTAAAACAAGGAGATTAAATAAAATAAAACCTGACACTGTGTTTCCCATTGAGAATAATTTTGGACAGTTTTTTTATTGAGACCCAGCATTGTGTTTCCCATTCAGAATTATTATTTGCAGTTAATTATTTCGAAGGTGCAAAATTAAAACACAACAATGGAATGTGTGATTTTGAAGACATAGAGCAACTTAAATACTCCACATTCTGTTTCCCCAATTTAAAAGACAAAGAACTTGTAAAACCCTCTACATTAAAACAAGGAGATTGAAAAAAATTAAACCCAACACTGTGTTTCCCATTGACAATAATTTTGGACAATTTTTTTATTGAAACCCAGCACTGCATTTCCCATTCAGAATTATTATTTGCAGTTTCTTTTTTCAAAGGTGTGAAATTGAAACACAACAATGGAATGTGTGATTTTGAAGACACTAGAGCAACCGAAATACTACACATTCTGTTTCCCAAATTTAAAAGACAAAGAACTTGTAAAACCCTCTACATTAAAACAAGGAGATTCAAAAAAAAATGAAAGCCAGCACCGTGTTTCTCATTGAGAATAATTTTGTACAATTTTTTTATTGAAACCCAACACTGCGTTTCCCATTCAGAATTATTATTTGCAGTTTTTTTTTTTCAATGGTGCGAAATTGAAACACAACAATGGAATGTGTGATTTTAAAGACATTAGAGCAACCGAAATACTCCACATTCTGTTTCCCAAATTTAAAAAACAAAGAACTTGTAAAACCCTCTACATTAAAACAAGGAGATTGAAAAAAATGAAACCCAGCACTGTGTTTCCCATTGACAATAATTTTGGATAGTTTTTTTTTTTAGACCCAATACTGCGTTTCCGATTCAGAATTATTATTTGCAAATTTTTTTTCAAAGGTGCGAAATTGAAACACAACAATGGAATGTGTGATTTTGAAGACATTGGAGCAACCGAAATACTCTACATTCTGTTTCCCAAATTTAAAAGACAATGAACTTGTAAAACCCTCTGCATTAAAACAAGGAGATTAAAAAAAATGAAACCCAGCAATGTGTTGCCCATCGAGAATAATTTTGGACAGTTTTTTTATTGAGACCTAGCACTGCGTTTCCCATTCAGAATTATCATTTGCAATTTCTTATTTCAAACATGCGAAATTGAAACAGAACAATGGAATGTGTGATTTTGAAGGCATTGGAGCAACCGAAATGCTCCACATTATGTTTCCCAAATTTAAAAGACAAAGAACTTCTAAAACCCTCTGCATTAAAACAAGGAAATTAAAAAAAATAAAACCAAGCACTCTGTTTCAAATTGAGATTAATTTTGAACAGTTTTTTTATTGAGACCCAGCAATCTGTTTCCCATTCAGAATTATTATTTGTAGTTTCTTATTTAAAAGGTGTGAAATTGAAACACAATAATGGAATGTGAGATTTTGAAGACATTGGAGCAACCGAAATACTCCACATTTTGTTTCCCAAATTTAAAAAACAAAGAACTTGTAAAACCCTCTACATTAAAACAAGGAGATTGAAAAAAATTAAACCCAGCACTGTGTTTCGCATTGACAATTATTTTGTACAGATTTTTTATTGAGACCCAGCACTGCGTTTCCCATTCAGAATTATTGTTTGCAATTTCTTATTTCAAAGGTGCGAAATTGAAACACAACAATTGAATGTGAGATTTTGAAGACATTGGAGCAACCGAAATACTCCACATTCTATTTCCCAAATTGAAAAGACAAAGAACTTGTAAAACCCTCTACATTAAAACAAGGAGATTAAAAAAAATGAAACACAGCACTGTGTTTCCCATCGAGATTAATTTTGGACAGTTTTTTTATTGAGACCCAGCACTGCATTTCCCATTCAGAATTATTATTCGCAGTTTCTTATTTCAAAGGTGCAAAATTGAAACACAACAATGGAATGTGTGATTTTGAAGACATTGGAGCAACCGAAATACTCCATATTCTGTTTCTCAAATTTACAAGACAAAGAACTTGTAAAACGCTCCACATTAAAAGAAGGAGATTAAAAAAAATAACACCCAGCACTATGTTTCCCATTGAGAATAATTTTGGACAGTTTTTTTATTGAGACCCAACACTGTGTTTCCCATTCACAATTATTATTTGCAGTTTCTTATTTCAAAGGTGTGAAATTGAAACACAAGAATGAAATGTGTGATTTTGAAGACATTGGAGCAACTGAAATACTCAACATTTTTTTTTCCAAATTTAAAAGACAAAGAACTTGTAAAACCCTCTACATTAAAATAAGGAGATTGAAAAAAATGAACGCCAGCACTGTGTTTCCCATTGACAATAATTTTGTACAGTTTTTTTATTGAAACCCAGCACTGCGTTTCCCATTCAAAATTATTATTTGCAGTTTCTTTTTTCAAATGTGCGAAATTGAAACACAACAATGGAATGTGTGATTTTGAAGACATTGCAGCAACATAAATACTCCACATTCTATTTCCCAAATGTAAAAGACAAAGAACTTGTAAAACCCTCTACATTAAAATAAGGAGATTGAAAAAAATGAAAACCAGCATTGTGTTTCCCATTGACAATAATTTTGTGCATTTTTTTTATTGAAACACAGCACTGCGTTTCCCATTCAGAATTATTATTTGCAATTTCTTATTTCAAAGGTGCGAAATTGAAACACAACAATGGAATCTATGATTTTGAAGACATTGGAGCAACCGAAATACTCCACATTCTATTTCCGAAAATTAAAAGACAAAGAACTTGTGAAACCCTCTACATTAAAACAAGGAGATTAAAAAAAATGAAATCCAGCATTGTGCTTCCCATCGAGAATAATTTTAGACAATTTCTTTATTGAGACCCAGCACTGTGTTTCCCATTCAGAATTATTATTTGCATTTTCTTATTAAAAAGGTGCGAAATTGAAACACAATAATGGAATGTTTGATTTTGAAGACATTGAAGCAATTGAAATACTCCACATTATGTTTCCCAAATTTAAAAGAAAAAGAACTTGTAAAACCCTCTACATTAAAACAAGGAGATTAAAAAAATGAAACCCAAAACTGTGTTTCCCATTTAGATTAATTTTGGATAGTTTTTTTATTAAGACCCAACAATACATTTCCCATTCAAAAATTTTATTTGCAGTTTCTTATTTCAAAAGTGCAAAATTGAAACACAACAATGGAATGTGTGATTTTGAAGACATTGGAGCAACCGAAATACTCCACATTTTGTTTCCCAAATTTAAAAGACAAAGAACTTGTAAAACCCTCTACATTAAAACAAGGAGATTGAAAAAAAATGAAAGCCAGCACTGTGTTTCTCATTGAGAACAATTTTGTACAGTTTTTTTATTGAAACCCAGCACTGCGTTTCCTATTCAAAATTATTATTTGCAGTTTATTTTTTCAAATGTGCGAAATTGAAACACAACAATGGAATGTGTGATTTTGAAGACATTGGAGCAACTGAAATACTCCACATTCTATTTCCCAAATTTAAAAGACAAAGAACTTGTAAAACCCTCTACATTAAAACAAGGAGATTGAAAAAAATGAAACCCAACATTGTGTTTCCCATTGACAATAATTTTGGATAGTTTTTTAATTGAAACTTAGTACTGTGTTTCCCATTCAGAATTATTATTTGTAGTTTCTTATTTCAAAGGTGCAAAATTGAAACACAACAATGGAATGCATGATTTTGAAGACATTGGAGCAACTAAAATACTCCACATTCTATTTCCCAAATTTAAAAGACAAAGAACTTGTAAAACCATCTACATTAAAACAAGGAGATTAAAAAAAATGAAACCCAACACTGTGTTTCCCATTGAGAATAATTTTGGACAATTTTTTTATTGAAAGCCATCACTACATTTCCCATTCAGAATTATTATTTGCAGTTTCTTTTCTCAAATGTGCAAATTGAAACACAACAATGGAATGTGTGATTTTGAAGACATTGGAGCAACCGAAATACTCCACATTCTGTTTCCCAGATTTAAAAGACAAAGAACTTGTAAAACCCTCTACGTTACAATAAGGAGATTAAAAAAAATGAAACCCAGCACTGTGTTTCCCATCGAGAATAATTTTGGACACTTTTTTTATTGAGAACTAGCACTGCGTTTCCCATTCAGAATTATTATTTGAAGTTTCTTTTTTCAAAGGTGTAAAATTGAAACACAACAATGGAATGTGTGATTTTGAAGACATTGGAGCAACTCAAATACTCCACATTTTGTTTCCCAAATTTAAAACACAAAGAACTTGTAAAATCCTCTACATTAAAACAAGGAGATAGAAAAAAATGAAACCCAGCATTGTGTTTCCCATTGAGAATAATTTTGTACAGTTTTTTTATTGAAACCCAACACTGCATTTCCCATTCAAAATTATTTTTTGCAGTTTCTTTTTTCAATGGTGCAAAATTGAAACACAACAATGGAATGTGTGATTTTGAAGACATTTGAACAACTGAAATACTCCACATTCTATTTCCCAAATTTCAAACACAAAGAACTTGTAAAACCCTTTGCTTGCAACAAAAATATCCCTCACCTCGATTTCATGAATATTCTCCTCCAAATCCTCCATGTGCAGTCCATACTTCAGCTAATTTGGTCGGTATTCTCCTTGAATTCATGCACGTTCTCTCAGACCTTCAGCTTTCCTTTTCAACGTGCAGACAAGAAACAAGAAACAAATAGTATTTTCACCTTGCTTTCTCCAAACATAAGAGGCCCACATCTTTCCCTTCCACTTTTCCCGTGCCGCACGAGAAATTTTCCAACAAAGCTAACCCGCCTGCTTTCTATGACCGGCAACAGGCCAGGAAAATGCACTTAACGGTGCCATTAACTCTTGCCTGACCATAGATCAGACGTTTCATCCCCTCCACCGGTTTCATGCATCTGGCGGGCCCCGCACTACGACGATCTCCTCATGTTATGTATGTATCCATGTATGTTCATGTCTGTGTCTTTCATGCGTTTTTCAATGTATATAGGTGAATTTTATCTAGCAGTTAGTCGTTTCCATTTGACATGACGACAAAGAAATATATATTATTTTATCGTAGCTCATACTATAGGCATGTTCCTTTTTATCTCTGTCAAAACAAAAGTGTAAATTTGATTGCTACCTAACGTACACTATCAGGTTGGTCAACCTTTTTAAGATATTATACTACACAATGGGTCACACATTGGAATCATTTGATGGTCCACCCTGCCTGTCAAAAATATTATCAAAATAATTTTCCAATGCTAAATATGACTAATTGGACATCAAATTATTTCGACAGTTTCTCGCTGCTCTTTGCTTATCTTAGGACTCCTTCAGCGTGGGAATATTGATTATTGCAATTGATGAAATTATTTATTTATTTTATAATTTTTTTTACAACTGATGACATAAGAAGCAAATAATAATAGAAGGGAATTCATCATAAAACTATGTAAATTAAATTATTCATAACAATCCCCATCATTCATAGGATAATACTAAACCTAGCACTAATATAATTTGAATATATGTATTATTATTGGCATATCACTCTCAAACCACTCATTTCTAAATTATTTTTTGAAATATTGAAATGTAAATTTAGTAATATTGTAATGCTTATCCTTGTTTAAGTAGGGATATTTATGTTGTTATAAATTAATTTCTATAAATTAGATTTGAGTAATTTTCAATTTAATAATTTTAAGAATTATTTTATTAATATTATTTATTTTATTTTTATATGATTTTTTTATTTTATTAATAGATATCTTATAAATTTGTATGTAAATTTCAATTTATTTTTGATAATTTTGTTTATATATTTGTAAATATATGTTAGTTGTGTTTTAGATTTCATGATGTAATTATAGATTGTTTATGGATATTAATTAATTTTCTTTTTTAATATTTGTTATTTTTAACTCATTTTTTCCTAAATTGATAGTTAAAATATTTTCATTCAATTTTAAAAGTATGTCTCTATATGAATGGAAAGTATAATCCTATCTCTAGACATTCTTGTTGAGTTTGAGGTTGTCACATCCAATCACAAGGGGGGACTTCAGAAGGTTAGATACTTTGTTTTCTCCTTATAGAGGAGGGAATTCACCACCCTCAAGATGATGAGATCTCAAGGGGAAAAAATTATTTCCCCTACCTAAGTTGACATGACTCAACTGAACTAGGAAAGGAGTGTGAATTTTGATGAAGTATATGAATTATTCAGAACTTGTAGAAATCAAAAATTGACATAATAGGGTATAAAGGTCTTTTGGACAGATCAACGAGCTCTTAGTCTAGTATGATAGTGTTGCCATTAGATGACAATGTGATTGTGATGTAATTTCGTATAGAAAAATAAATGGAGATGTCATAGAAAGACACATAAATACTCTATTCAAGTTTTTGGATGTACAAAGATGTAAAATGTGTACACACAAAATTAAAAGTTTTAAAATACATATATATAATGGGAATGAAACAAAAGCAACATGGAAAGGTTCAACTTTGCACTAGGAGTGTCTATAGGCATTTGTGCTCACTTCAAGAGATTCTTACACCTGCACCTCCACACATATGGAAAAAGAGAGATGTTGGGCTGGTTGTTGAGGAGTTTGTCTCAATCAAGCCCATGTATTGGTGTTTCCACCTCCATGGACAACCCTTAGAAAAGATAACAAAAATAATAATAGACATAAACAGATGAAGAAAATCATATGCTAACAAAGAAAAAGATAGAAATGATCAAGAAATATTCTTGAAGAGTGACCCGTAAGAGCACCAGAAGCAAAGTTGATTGGTGCAAAGAAGAAGCAACAAGAAATCTCCAAGATGACAACTTCACAAGAAGAAGAACCAGTGTTGCAATAATGGAGCTTCCTCTAAAATCTATAGAAAAGCCTATTGTAAGATACATGTGTAGTAAGGTGGAGAAAGCTAGCACTTGCTCAAGAAAAAATTATAGAAAATGGAGAAGAAAGTGTTGTATCTATATTTCCAAGAGCAAGAGAGAAAGAATGGAGAATCTCAGACATGTAGAATGAAGATTGAATGAATTCTTTACAAAAGAGGGGCTTTTTAGTTCAAACAACTAGCCCCGAGTGATTCTCTATTTAGCTATACATTGGAAAAGTTTTATACTACCAAAATACGGTGGTTGTAACATCTCAATGGCCAACTTAGTCATAGATTTTTGAGGGACACGGGTATGTGCAGGATCATGATGGGCCAAAAAGTGGCAATATGTAAGTGATATGATGGACCATGTGGTTGACGACTTTATTTTCACCCAAAATTGATGAAACGAAAAAGGTTTTTAAAGGAGATTCTCAACTTTCCACCAATATAAATTATGTTTTACTTTTAATCAAATAAATAATTATTATTCATTTTCTATTTGAATTGCGACTAAAGTCCTGATTAGCCGATTGAAAAATATCTATAGCTTTCAAACGGTATCACATTTTTTGAATTTGAATCATGCATCACATTCTATGCCTCACATACTATAGGATTAAAAAAATAAAAAATGAATTTCATGATTTTTTGACCAAGTTAAGGTGGTTAGACATACAAGTTTTTATATTTTTTAAAATTTGTAATAAAAAAATTAAAATTAATTATTTGCTTGGAAAAAAATTACAAAAATATATGCATCACATCGAGACATGAGTCCTCTACTTATATCTAAAATATTATATAAAAATATTATCATTTTATTGTAGTTAGAGTGGTCAGACAGACACCTACTTCTTATTTTTTCCCTGAAATTTAAGTACTACTGCTTTGAAATTTAAAATTTTCACCAAATAGATTATTATTATTTTTAAATAAACCTAGTAGTTTAGAAACTACATTCAAATTTCTACGGATTCTATTCTTACAAAAATTTGAAATAATATAGATGAATTTTCATCAACACTTAAGGGACTATTTTTTCCATGATGATCTTCCACATACCCACACTAGAATGATGTGCAAACATCTCCACAACATTCATTGGTCCGTGGAAAATAATACTTCTTAGTAAAATTTGACACTTTGAAACTACCTACAGAAGGATTCAACAAACTCCAATAACTTACATAGAATGGGGATGAAACAATAAAATAATTTGATAAAAGATTTAAAGAAATCACTAGAAGATTAGAAGAACCATTGATTGAAAAATAGAAAATAGAATGGTTCATCTCTAGAGTAATACCAAAAATTAGGATAGCCTTGTATGGGAGAAGCTTTACTACTTATTTGAAACTTGTTACTTTGGAATGCTAGATTGAAAACCAATCCTAGTGGAAATAGGAAAGGGATAAAGAGAACAAAAAATGAAACTAAAACTAGGGATAAACAAATCAAGACTCTGGCAAGACCTTATGGAAAAATAAGATTTATTTCTAACAAGACCTAATAATCGGTGTACCTACTACAGATGAGGACACATTATAAATCAATGCCCAAAGGAAATTGGATAAAAGAAAGTTAATTCACTAAGGGTAGATTTACGAACACTATCCAAAAATATAAACCTCATCTTTTGCAACACTTGTGGAGAATTGATGTAGCGAAAAGGATCAAAATTCAACTTATTGGAGACATGTTTCACAAAAATGGGTTTCACCAAGCTAACTCTACAAGTTTCACAACTAATCCCCTTAAGGAAATGGCCTCAACAAGCACAAATTTAGGGTTCCACCTTTCCTGAACCAAACACTTGACCTTTGTTGTCTTTCCTATCCTTTAGGAATCTTCATTCAATCAAAACAAACAAACATCAAAGTCTACCCTTTCATATATTTACCATTTCTTCATTGACTTCCCAAATTCCTATTAAACCTCCATCCATGAACCATTAATGATATCTTTTCAGACCTTAACTCTAGACTATGAAGGACTTTTGAGACACCCATTAAAGGGTTTTAAAACATATCCAAAAATCAATATATGTTACTTTTGAAATGAGTTCTCAAACTAGGGCTGTCCCATTCCAATTTAGGCCTAATTAAGCTTTGATAACACAAAGGTTTATTGATTCTCTTATGTCTTGACTCAAGTTTACTCAACCCATAGTTGGAACACATTTTTCTGGGTCTACTCATGCTTATAAATCCATCAAAGGTCCATTTTTCAAAAGTCTTTATTGAAACCTATGTTCTCAGCTCATCCTCTGTTCACTAAACTTTGTTTATCTAGACTGTACATAGATTTGCAGCCCTAAACTTCCATCTTACACACATTAGCCTTTACCTTATGGTCTGAGACCTCAAAAACATGAAATTATATGCTATGTGGATTCTTTCACCAAGAACTATAGTTTTTCCAATGATTAAAATGAGAGAAACACAAAATTATATGCAACTATATACCCTAAGTCAGGGTTTTGACTATTTACAGAGAAATTACAAGATCTTTCACTAAAATTCAACAAATTGTATGGAACCAACTATATAAGGAAGGTGATTGGAAGCACTTACAAACACAAACACTTAGAAATGAGTTCCTACCCGTATAGGGTCGTACAGTAACAAAAAACAGCAAATTTCTATAGAAAATACAAGGAAAACAATGCTTTCTATTATTCAATTCCAAAACTACAACCACCCACACCTTTTCTAATGTTTGGGTATGTCTAGGATCATGATGGGCCAAAAACTAGCAATATGATCGGTATGTGGTTGACAAATTTTTTTTTACCCAAAATTGATGAAATGAAAAAGGTTTTTAAAGGAGATTCTTAGCTTTCCAACAATATAAATTATTCTTTACTTTGAATTTAATAAATAATTATTATTCATTTTCTATTTGAATTATCAATAAAGTTCTAATTGATAGGTTGATTGAAAAATATTTATAACTTTCAAACGGTATTATATTTTTTGAATCCAAAACATGTTTCACATTCTATGATTTGCATACTATAGGATTAAAATAAAGAAAATTGAATTTCATGAGGTTTTGACCAAGTTAAGGTGGTTAGACATAAGCATTTTTTATATTTTTAAAAATTTGTAATAAAAAATTTATAATTAATTATTTACTTGGACAAAAATTATAAAAATATATGAATCACATCAGGAAATGAGTCCTCTACTTATATATAAAATCTTATAAAAAAATATTATCATTTTATTGTGATTAGGGTGGTCAGATAGACACTTCTTATTTTTTCCCTGAAATTTAAGTACTACTACATTGAAATTTCAAATTTTCACTAAATAGATTTTAAATAAAATAAAATAAGCCTATTATTTTAGAAACTAAATTCAATTTTATAATAATTCTATTCTTACATATTTTTGAAATAATATAGATAAATTATTCAAATTTTTACGTCAAGTTGCCTAACTCTAATTTTTTTGAATTTTTCACCACTTAAGGGCCTGTTTTTTACATGATGATCCTGCACAGACCAATTTACAAGGCCTTTAAAAGGAATTTAAAACATGACTAATCAAATTCCAAGTGATTTACATTGACCTAAAGAAATATTCTTGTTCACCTTCCCCATTTTACATCTTTTGCATCTTTTTGAACAACTTTACATTTTTGTAAATTAAACATAAAAATTCAAATATTGGCCATCGTAATGACTTCAACATAAGAAAAATGACCTAAATTACCTTTTTACAATTTTGAGACATCAACATTCAAATCAATCTTCAAGAGTTGCATTATGGGGATATGTAGGTGTCATGGTGCTCCTGCACCAAACTCTTGGCCAAATGAATTCCAAGCCTCCTTAGACTGAGTCTTCATCCTTTGTATGTTCTTCTTTGAGGTCTTTTAAGATTTTCCTTTTTTCCACCTTGAAATTGCTCCTACTGATCTTCATCTTCATCTTTGGCTTCATCTTGTCCATGCAAATTAGTTGCCCCCTTGTCTTGCCATTTGAAATCAGATTCTCCAAGATTTGATGTGTCTCAACTTCTATCTCAGCACCTTGTCCTTCTCTCTTCATATTGAACCTTGGTTTTATTTCCATCAATTTTTCCATCATAACAATGAAGAAATCATTAATCTCCTCAACTTTCTGCTTTTTCCATATAACAATGGCTTCCTCCTTTTTAATCTTCATGTCTTCCATTAGGTTCTCTGCTCCCTCGAGGAGTTCATCCTTCATTTTTTTTGTCTTAGACTTTAATATCAGCATATCATCTTCTTCTTACAATTATGTCTACATCTCTTTTTTTTTTCTTCTAGTTGCTTCCAGGTATGTGCAGGATCATGATGGGCCAAAAAGTGGTGATATCTAAGTGATATGATGGCCCATGTGGTTGACGACTTTTTTTTTACCCAAAATTGATGAAACGAAAAGGGTTTTTAAAGTAGATTCTCAAATTTCAACCAATATAAATTATGCTTTAATTTGAATTTAATAAATAATTATTATTCATTTTCTATTTGAATTATGACTAAAGTCCTGATTGATAGGTTGATTGAAAAAAATCTATAGCTTTCAAACGGTATCACATTTTTTGAATCCAAAACATGCATCACATTCTATGCTTCACATAATATAGGATTAAAAAAAAAAAAATTGAATTTCATGAAATTTTACCCAAGTTAAGGTGGTTAGACATATGAGTTTTTATATTTTTTAAAAGTTCTAATAAAAAAATCATAATTAATTATTTACTTGGAAATAAATTACAAAAAAATATGCATCACATTGGGACATGAGTCCCCTACTTATATCTAAAATATTATAAAAAAATATTGTCATTTTATTGTGGTTAGGGTGGTTAGACAAACACCTACTTCTTATTTTCTCCCTGAAATTTAAGTACTACGGCATTGAAATTTCAAATTTTCACCAAATAGATTTAAAAAAATAAAAATAAACCTATTAGTTTAGAAACTAAATTCAATTTTCTACAGATTCTATTCTTACATATTTTTGAAATAATATAGATAACTTATTCAAATTTTTATGTCAAGTTTCTTAACACTGATTTTCTGAATTTTATTACCACTTAAGGGCCTATTTTTTCCATGATGATCCTGCACATGCCCTTCCCTTGCTTGTCTTTTCCTTCTTTTGAAATTTTTTTTAATAGGCCACACAACTTTCCTTTTTACTGTCAAGAGCTAACTTGTCGTTTTCTTGATCAATTGTTCCAACTCTTTCTCAAACTCTTCTTGCTTCATCTTTTCCTCTTTTCTCTTTCTTTCTCTTTGTGAACCCTCTACCTGCAAATGTCTTCTTAGCAAATCCATCTTCTCCTCTTTAATCAAGAAAGTCTCTCCTTGCTTCTCATTTTCTTTTCCTCACCTAGGTCTTTCCACTTTTCCTCTACCTAGTCTTTTGGCAATGAACAACCAGGTTCTTTCTTAACTTGCACAAACACAAAAACAAAACCACAAAACCACAAACTCTTTGCCCAATTTTTTTGAGCTCTTATACCAATTGATTCAGTGCAAAGGATCACAATTCAACTCTTGGATACATACTTCACAAAAATGGATTTCACGGTCAAGCTAACTCTACAAGTTTCACAACTAATCCCCTTAAGGAAATGGCGTCAACAAGAACAAATTTAGGGTTCCACCTTTCCTAACCCAAAAAAGACCTATATTGTCTTTCCTATCCTTTAGGAACCTTAATTCAATAAAAAAAAACAATCATCAAAGTATAAACTTTCATATATTTACCATTTCTTCATTGACTCCCGAAATTCCTATTAAACCTTCATTCATGAACTGTCAGTCATACCTTTTGATTCAGACCTCAACTCCAGAATGTGAAGGACTTTTGGGAAACCCATTAAAGGGTTTTAAAACATTTCAAAAAATCAATATGTGCTACTTTGGAAAGGAGTGTTCAAACTAGGATTGTCCCATTCCAATTTAGGCCTAATTAGGCTTTGATAGCATAAAGGTTTATTGATTCTCTTATCTCCTGACTTAGTATTACAAAACCCACACTTGGAACACATTTTTTTGGGTCTACTCATTCTTATAAATCCATAAAAGGTCCATTTTTCAAAATTCTTTATTGAACCCTATGTTCTCAGCTCATACTTTCTTCACTAAACTATGTTTTTCCAGACTATACATAAATTTACAGTCCTAAACTTCCACCTTACACACATTAGCCTTTACCTTATGGTTTGACACCTCAAAAAACATGAAATTATATGCTATGTGGATTCTTTCACCAAGAACTAGAGTTTTTCCAATGGTTAAAATGAGAGAAACACAAAATTATATGACTGTTTACCCTAAGTCAGGGTTTTGACTATTTACAGATAAATTACAAGATCTTTCACTAAACTTAACGAAATTGCATGGATCCAACTATATAAGGAATTTTATTGGAATCACCTACAAACAAAACCACTTAGAAATGAGTTCCTACCCATACAAGGTTATACAATAATAGAAAACAATAATTTTTTGTAGAAAATACAAGGAAAAGAGTGCCTTCTATTATTCAATTCCAAAACTAAAACCACCCACACCTTTTCCAATGTTTACAAGGCCTTTAAAATTAATTAAAAACATTACTAATCAACTTCCAATTGATTTACATTGACCTAAATCAAGATGACTATCCACCTTCCCCATTTTACATCTTTTGCATCTTTTTGGACAACTTTACATTTTTGCAAATCGAACACAAAACTTCAATATTGGCCATCCTAATGACTTAAACATATGAAAAATTTCCTAAATGACCTTGTTACGATGTTTCAAGACATGAAAATTTGACTCAATATTCAAGAGTTGCATTATGGAGATATGTAGGTGTCATGGTTCTCTTGCATCAAGAATGGGATGACCTTGAAACATAATATTTCCCCTCATAATTATTCCAATTAAGAGAAGAACCAAATATCAAAAACCATAAGAACCAACAAAACAGGAATATTTCAAAGGATTGGTAGAAAGATCACTTTTTTAATAGGACCATGGATACAAAGTACCACAATGGAAAAATAAGTGGAATATTAACCCCATACAAAATTAATAGATTCTAGAACCATATATTGAAAGAGGCTAATTTTAAGGAGATAAAGTTCGAGGTAGAGGAAGGAGAAGAAAAAAGGATGCCATATGTTTCAAATGTAGTAAAAACGGAAATTTCATGAAAAAGTGCTAGGGTGATAGGAAGAAACCTTGTCGATTTTGTGGAAGCATAAAACATGATATATTCAATTGCAATAAAGAAAAAACCTATTATAGATATGCAACATTGCAATCAAAGAGTGATGAACCCCAAAATCTAAATCCATCCAGAGGAGCAAGGATATTAAGAAGAACATCAAAAGAACTTAAGGAGATAGACAAAGTATGCCAAATAACAAAATAGGTTGATATCAAGCCTGAGGATACTAGCAACTCCCAAGTAGAAAATAATACCTACAAAAAAGCAATGATAGTAACAAGACAAGGAACTAACACTAAAAATGATCAAATAATAAAAGAAACAAAAAAACTATTGCAAGTGAACAAGAGAAATAAACAAAACAAAACGAATAATTTTCTAGACAAGAAATAGAAATGCTTAATAAATTGGTAATAAAATCTAAACAATCTAACCTACTAGATAAGCTAAATAAATTTTATTCAAGTATTGGAATAAACAAAAGAAAATAGCACAAATTATAACCATAAACAAAAACGTCAAACAATGGAAAACATGAACAATTATGATTATAGTAAGCATAGACCACAAGAAAATACCTATTTTCATAGTGGACTTAGAATTCGATATAAACATGCTACCAAAATAGGTATGGGAACAAATATGAAAGCTAGAACTAGAAAGAAAAACCCTATAATATCATCCTGGTAGATGGTACACAAATGAAAACCTTGGAACATAGAGACACATAGAAGTAAATGTCAAAGGAGTGACACAAATAGTAGATTTTGAATTCATTGCCATAAATGAGACCTTTGATTTGTTTAATGACCTACTAGGACTAAGGTGGTTTGTAAATGTAAATAGAATCATAGATTCCAAAAAGGAGGTAATATTCATTTACTGATAAAGATAGAACAATTCATATCCCCTTAGGGAACACTCCAAGTCAATCATATAAAGAAGAAGTGAACCCAAAAGAATATAATTTAAATCTAAAAATAAAAACTATACACAATCTCATGATTATCACCAAATGACACTTTGGAAGAACCCAACTCAAAAGGATAAGTTGAAATAAAAATTGCTACATATAACACATATATATTGAGGATGTGTTAGATGCATGGATGCAGGAGGAATTGAAAATCCTTTCCTATAGGATTACAATATTTTGTAGACTATTCATGATTGAGAAGACATCAGAGGATGCTCCACATTCTACTATAACCTTGAAAATTTTACTTCAAAAACCTTGTGATATGCTGGATGATAGCATAGATGCTACAACTGAAATATCTCAAGTCAAATAAATTACATCTCATGGGAAATTTCACATATAAAACCTCCCAAATACTCAAGAATTGGAAACTTATTATAATTCATTAGATAAATAGAAATAATTTTTCAAACTAAAGAAATGAAACTTGACATATTATAACATACACTCATTCTTAATGTTGCATGTTGCTGGAATACACATAAGAAATAATTAACATAATGGGTAATGTTTAAAATCTTAATCAAAAAAAGATATCTATTAGAGGAAGGAGAATACATGGAAATATGAAAATATAATGGAAATATTTTACCAAATGATCATTTAATCAGTTGTATTAGCACATGGAGAACAAGAAATAAGTATGATGAAAAAATTATATATCCTATTATTCTATTGGACACTATCACCTATATCATATATACATGGTACATAAACCAAGAATGAAGAGGAGAAACAAAATATTGGATATAATTTACAATCGATTTTAGAAATAACTTCTCTTTTAAGCTAAAAATAGACCCCTTTCCGTTGATGTCAAAGGGGGAGAAATTGTGACAATGCTCAAGAATGCTCTAGAAGGAGCTGGGAAGAAATTGGGTTGGTGTTAGAGGCATGGTTCAATTGGTACATAGAATAAATTAACACATATGTAACTGGTATCAGACCATTGTCTGCATGGTTGAAAATTTGGTTTTTCCATCAATGACAAAGCGGGAGATTATTGACAATTTGGTTATCATTGATGTCAAAAGGTTTCATTGATGAAAATGGAGAGTTAAGAAGTCCAGTGGATCTAGGTCTGGAAAATGTGATGTAGAATAGTGAAGTCAAGAGAATGTATCTGAAAATGTTGTAAAGTTGCTCAAAATATTTTCATGCTATTGAACATGTCACTTTCGAAGGTTTGTGGAGGAATCTAATAGTAGATTCAACATGGGCTTTCTAAGAGCTTCTTAGAAATGAAAGTTTCTTATTTAGAGGGTGTCAAAGTTTCTCATAAATGATTTAAGATTGCTCTCAGACTCAATTAGGGTTTCTACTGATAAACCTTGAGTGTTGTAGTCATGTTTCTCACCAGATATTATGTTTTAAAGTTGACTACTTGTTGGTTGTTACTAATTACTTAAGTGATCACTTAAGCCATTGTGCTCATTGGGTAACTGGACCCATTTACCTAACACTCCTAGTTGATAGTATGTATGCTCATGATGAAGTTTCAATAGTGAGGATTGAACGATGGTAATCAGATGGATATCGCTATAGTCATTTGCCTCACATTTTGAAGTCGGGTGTAAAAGTGTTTGTGTGATATGCGATGAATGGGTGTGATCAAGTTGATGAAGATTGATAGTGCCCACTAGCTTGTGACAAATGTGATGGATCCTCATCCAAGTCTCATAGGCTAGCATGCAATGATGGAGGTAAATTATTGATGATTGGATGATTCTCATTGTATGTATGGTGTGTTGGAATGTGATGTTGTTGATTGTTGTGATTAATGGTTGTCATTAATGTCAACATATCTTGGTTGATTGATTAAGGTTTGGTTTTGATGCTTTGATGATCCAGATTGGCATGCTCTGGTTGTGCTATGATGATCTATCTTTGGTCATGCTTGTCTTTGTCCCTTTAAATGATGTAACATAATGAGATACACTCTTATGGGTTTGAACAAATCTGGAAATTGGTTAACATGCCCCATAACATTATTTGCATTGTAACGTGTATATTCTACTCTCTAGTTCTAGATATCATGGTTAATTTGTAGCATGTTAATTTGAGTGCGGAGGCTTTCTATGGTCCACATTTCATTCCTTTCCACCGCGAGAATTTTTTATGGCGACCTAATTCAAATTATGTGTGGCTGACTGAGGAGATTATGAAGGCATGGAATGGTATAAGTAAAAGTTGATTTTGTTCGATGAAAGGAAGTGTGGTGAATGAGAATCTAAAAATCCAAATACCATGAAGTATGCAAAAGTATATGATTGAAGGCACTAGACAATGAGATTCTTCTAGTGTGAATGTTGGTGACAGTTATTTCTAGCAGTAGATTCCCTTTCATCATTCTTTTGGTAGTGAACCTTTTTACTTTTAGCTGTAATAGTCGGGAAGTGATCCCACCGGTAGTGAGCCTTACCTATAGTCAACATTTTTACAGTGAGTCCTTGTAAAAATTACCTCAACAGGTGTCACCTTAACTAGTTTTTTATAGTTGAGAATTAGCATTCTCC
>CM021103.1:546592683-546740813 GCA_007115665.2 Sequoiadendron giganteum | reverse complement strand
ATGAATGTAAAATCAACATTCTTAAATGGAGAATTGAAATAAGAAGTCTACATTGAGCAAGCAGAGGGATTTAAGTCCAGAAAGTACCCAGATGTAGTTTGCAGGTTGAAGAAAGCTTTATACGGATTGAAGTAGGCACCTAGAGATTGGTATGGTAGATTAGACAAGTATTTGATTGGATAAGGATTTTAAAAGGGATCTGCTAACAATACTTTATACTACAAAATTTATTCAGATCAAATTTTGATTGTTGTGGTTTATGTTGATGACATAATCTTTGGAGGAAATGATGATTTGTGTAGAAAATTTGTAGATGAAATGTAGAAGGAATTTGAAATGTCTATGATAGGTGAGTTAAATTTCTTCCTTGGATTACAAGTAAATCAGGACAACAAAGGAGTTTTCATCTCTCAGTCCAAGTATACCAAATAATTATTGAAAAAGTTTGGATTGGAGAACTTCAAACCGGTTTTTACACATATTGTTACCGGATGTAAGTTGAAAAAACACGATGATTCACCTAAAGTTGATGCAAGTATGTATAGGTCAATGATTGGAGGTTTTTTATATTTGACTACAACTAGACTAGACATTATGTATGATCTTTGTTTAGTAGCTAGTTTTCAGCAAGAACCAAAGGAATCACATGTTGTTGCAGAAAAAAAGATCTTTAGATATTTGAAGGGTATAGAAGATATCGGGTTATGGTATCCAAAGGATTCAAATTTCACTTTGATAGCCTATACTAATTTTGATTAGGTCAGGTGTGTTGATAACATGCAAAGCACAAGTGGTGGAGATTATTTCCTTGGCTCCTGGTTGGTTGCTTGGTCAAGCAAGAAACAAGATTTTGTATCTTTATCTACTGCTGAAGCTGAATACATTATAACATCCTCATGTTGCACTTAGTTATTGTGGATGAAACAAATGCTGAAATAAATTGGCATATTATTTGATGAATCGATATCACTTATGTGTGATAATAACAATGCAATAAAAATTTCCAAGAATCTAGTACAACACTCCAGAACAAAACACATATCTATTAGATATCACTTATTGAGAGAGAAGGTTTTGGACGATGAGGTTAGACTTGAATATGTACCTATAGAAGAGAAGATTATAGACATTTTCACAAAAATGTTGAGAAAAGATACTTTTGAGTATCTTCGGTAGAAGTTAGGGTTCTTCCCCCTTGTAGTCTACAATAATTTTCACCAAGGTGTGCATTGGTCTAGGGTATTATATGCTTAATCTAATCTAGATCAATGCTTGGTGGCTTCCTCATAGGGGGAGTGGAGTAAGTTTTTCAGGGGGACTTTTTTCCCTTTGTCTTTGATGCAATGGGGAGAAGAAAAGGTCCTTGATGCTATTGATGTTGACATTATGTTGGTTTGTCATTGATAATTTTTCCATCAATGAAAAACGGGGAGATTGTTGGAATGTGATGCTTTTGATTGTTGTCATTAATGGTTGTCATTGATGTCAACATATATTGGTTGATTGATTAAGGTTCGGTTTTGATGCTTTGATGATCTATATTGGTGTGATTTGGATGTTGTGTTGTGATGATCTATCTTTTTTCATGCTTGTCTTAGTACCCTTCATTTTGCAACATAATGAGATACACTCTTATGGGTCCAAACCAATTTGGAAATTGGTTAACATGTCCTAGAACATTATTTTTTTTGTAACGTGTATATTCTATTCTTTGCTTCTGGATATCATGGTTAATATCTAGCATGTTGATTTGAGTGAGGAGGTTTTGTATGGTACACGTTTCATTCCTTTCCACCGTGAGAATGTTTTGTGGTGACCTAATTCAAATTATGAGTGGCCAACTTAGGAGATTATGAAGACATGGAATGGTATAAGTAAAATAGGATTTTGTTCAATGAAAGCAAGTGTGGTGAATGTGAATTTGAAAATAAAAATAATGTGAAGTATGTGAATGTATACGATCGGAGGTAGCAAATAATGAGATTCTTCCAGTGTGATTGTCGGTGATAGTTATTTCTAGTGGTGGATTCCCTTTCATCATTCTTCTTGCAATGAGCCCTTTTACTTTTGGCTATAATAGCCAAGCAGTGAGCCCACTGACATTGAGCCTTACTTGTAGTGAAAATATTGGCAATGAGACCTTGTAAAAATCACCTTAATTGATGTCACCTTAACCAGTGTTTTATAATTGAGAATTATAATTCTCCATGGTTTTTCCTATCTTGGGTTTCCATGTAAATTCTAGTATTCATTATGCATGATGTTGTTATGTGCTTTCATGTTCATATCTATTTTAATAATTATCTGATTGGTTTAAGATTACACTAGATTGGTTATGGTCAATAAAATTATTTTGGGATAACTAATTCAGCCCCCATCTCAGTTATCTAGATTGTTCAACATGGTGGGACTAGAAAAAGAGTAAGGAAAAAGAGGTGGAAGGTGTTGTGTAGATAGGTGGTACTACATGATTGATTGAATGTCAAATCACATTTATATTGTGAGTTCCACAATGTTGACATGGGGATAGATGGAAAACTCTCATGGCCTCACTATGGATTCAACTCAACCCTATGGTACGGTGGGTGCATAGCCAGGTCACAAATAGAAGCCTCCCACTGCATCATTGTGGTTTTGGTCAAGCCCTATGGTATAGAGGGCTTGTGACACATATCTCCATGGGACCCAACAATGTGTGGTTGCTATGAAGGATATCAATGATGGGGTTTTAAAGGATCATTCATTTGACAGTCAGGATTTAAAGAGGGGTGAAAAACATGGATCAAAGGATCATGGCATGAAGATAAGAGATCAACAACCCATATTTGAATGTGAAGATCTCAAACATATAAGTATATGTGAACAAGGGTTTAGATTGGTAACTGACACAAATGATAAAATTAATTGGTCCACTTGCACCTATGAGCAATATAAATGAAGTTTTGATAAGCAAAATGGCAGCATAAACTACAACAAAGATTGGGGTTGGAATCAAATCAAATAAATAGAGGAATATATTAAATGCATATCTAATTCTAGGGTTTATAGGTTTCTATTCTTATCAATTTTTTTGTATTCAAATTCAATATGTGAGGCTCGGTGTAGAGGTGGTGTCATTAAGAAGATATCAGGTAAGCCCTAATAGGATATCCATATGTGGATGAGAATCTTGAGGCAATCGCTATAGGTCGGTGAGGGAGATACAAAATAAAAAATATAATTTTGACTAAGTACAGTTGTGTGCATGTAGTAGAATATGAGAAACAAAAAATGTAGATAGAGAATGCACTAATTCTGAATGAGTAGAACTCAAAAATTTGAATATTTGATCTAGGTTAATATTGAAAGAGCCAAGTAGAGTGAAGAGTAGAGTAGAGAAAGAGGGGTGCAAAACTTGGTGCAATTGCAATGTAAGTTGCAACATTGAACTGTAATCAAATTGTAATATTTTGAGTTATAAATCTGATTGGTGGGTGCCATCAGATATTTCGGTGTGCTCTTATTAGTGAGTGGGTGCTCCTAAAATAGTGGATTAGTGTCTCCTTATGGTTGGTGTGCTTAAAATTTGTAATTGGACATTTGATTATGAGGATGGATTAGGAGAATAGATCCTAGCATCATTTCTCACCATGGTTTTTTCAATCTTGGGTTTTCCACATATATCTAGTGTTATATGATGATTTTGTTTCTGTATGTTAATGTTGCTACATCTTAAGTCTCAATCTACACATTAAGAATTTAAGGAATGTTTGAAATGTGCCTCAGATTTACTGGTGTGATCATCTTCATGTACTATTTGTGTTTTCTATTTTATTGGGCTGACAATATATTATTGAAGGGACCTTGTTCATAGTCTCTTCAATGGCTCGATAAATCTTGAAGGTTTCAACTAGTCTTCATTATCGAAGGGACCTTGTTTATAGTCTCTTCGATCATTTGATATCTCTCATTGGTGGTTATATGTTTCATTGATGGGACTTACTCTTATCCGAAATAATTTCAAAGGGTCTCCTTAATAGCCTAAAGCTTTGTCTTAGTCTTTGTCAGTGTAACTTAGCTTCATCGAATGGACCCTATGTTGAGTCTCTTTGATGGCTCAATGGAGAATATAAAGGTATCCAATTCGAGAGAATTGTCCTTATTGAAGGGAGTCTACCTCGAGTCTCCTCAATGGTCCAATGATAGAGGTGGGACCTTAGTCAGTCGTGGCGACATGGTATCAAGTTGGTAGTAGGGACCACTTGGAGCTATGTATCGAAGGGATATCCTTTATTAAAGGGACCATGGGTGAACTCTCTTTGAAAAGCTGATGGTCGTGGGGACCACATGGGACAAGTGGATAAGCTTCATCGAAGGGACTTGCTTCTGTCGAAGGGAGAAGTTATGTAGTCTCTTCGATATGGCGATGATTTGACCCATCATCTCATGAAGAATGTCATGGTGGGACCTAACCAGTGTCAAGATGGAAAGTGATGATTGGTTGTGGACTATTGAAGGTTGTTTGGCAATTTATTAGTAGGCTAAATCAGACATCAAAGCAACTTGGCGATTTTGAAGAGAGATGAAAGAAGTCTCTTGGATGGCCCGACATGGTTAATGATAGTTATTTGCAGAATTTAAATCAACAGTTGGGAACTATAATGGTTGGTTCTTTGGAATTGAAGTGATGATGGGTGAATGGTATAAACTGTAACACTCTATAACAAGTGATGGTTGGATTCGATGATTTTCTACATTGTATGCTATACGAGCATTATAATAGTGTCAGAGAATAATTGTAATCAGATTTTGATTGTACAAGGTTGATCAGGGAAATGTAATGTTGCTATGAATTAACACCTGAAAGTGGATTTTGTAACTCTATATGTAATCCTATTTATTGTAATACAAAGTGGCTTTACTTGGTGTGGTTTTTTCTCCCGTAAGGGTTTTCCCACCTAATTCTAGTGTTAAATTTTAGGGTTGGTGATTTTACCCTACCTGCAACAAAAACAAAGCTTGACTTGTATAATCAATATTTTTTGTCGATTTAGCAAAAACCCAAAGTGATCTTCCAAATTCTCTTTTTTTTTGTTGTGCATCTTAATGACTGTAACTTGAATTAAATGAACTTTTTTGCACTTCTTTCCTAATAATTTTACATTTGGAAGGTGTTTATGTACTAATCTTTCCTTACAAGTGCTATCAGAGCCTGGCTAGTTGTGTTATCCTTGTGGGTAGGGCTGATTTTTTGTGCTAATTCTATTCAGTGGGAGTCTTGCAGAGAAAAAAGGATGTCTTGATTGCAGATTGAGATGGAAAGGACATCATGAAGAGTAGAAATTGAAAATTTCAATGGAGGAAATTTTGAGTTGTGAAAACTCAAAATGGAAGACCTGTTGGTGGATAGAGATCTTTGGATTGTTGTTTCTGGAACTAAACCCCTAGACATGAAGCAAGAATATTGGGATCTTGTAGATGGAAAAGAAAAAGGGTTGATAAGACTCTGTTCTTCTGAACGTCCATGAGGAGAGGACTACATGTTCTTTATGCAAGAAACTTGGTGATATCTATTAGGGAAAGTCTCTGGTAAATAAGTTATTCTTGAGGAAGAAGCTATACTCCTTGAAGATGGAAGAAGGTACATTTGTAGCAGGCCATCTAAATTCATTTAACATGATTGTTTCTTAGTTGGCCTTTATGGGTGTGAAGATAAAGGAGGAGGATCATTGTATGCTTATGTTATGTTCCTTACTTGACACATGGGATCATTTGATGATGTCTATTAGATGTACAACAACCAATTTCAAGATAGAAGATGTGGTCGCTTCGCTGCTATTAGAAGAAATGAGGAGGAAATATTTTGAGATGGCGAAGGAGGCCCTTGATGTTCAGGGTAGACCAAAGGAGAGAGACAAGAAGAAATAAAAGAAGTCTAAATCCAAATCTAAAGGGAGATCAAAATCTTTAGGCAAGAATTCCAAGGTGAAATGTTGGAATTGTGGGAAGATTTGTCATATCCGAAAGGATTGTAAAGATGAGAAAAATAAGAAGAAGAAAAAATCTTCTGACAATGATTCTTCTCAGAGTGATGAAAATGCCTTTATTACAACCTTGGTGACTCAGGCATCAAATGATTTTTGGATGATTAACTCAGGAGCATTTTTTCATATGACATCTCACAGAGATTGGCTCACGAAGTATGAAAAGTGTGCTAGTGTAAAGGTGTACCTGGCAAGTGATTCATCACTTGAAATTATTGACCATGGAAGAGTTAGAATCCAATTTCTTGATGGAAGAATCAAGGGAATTGAAGGTGTAATGCACATTCCAAGTATAGATCATAATCTTCTTTCTATTAGTAAGTTTAATGATGTTTGTGTGCAAGTTTCTTTCTCGTATGGAGGCTGAAAAATGACTAGAGGTTCAATGGTGTTGGCTAAGGGTGCACATATAGGCACTCTGTACAAGTTAGATGCATGTGTTGTTCAATGTCACAACATCTATGTAAAGTCATATAAGTTTCCTCATGTAGGGAAGGATAAAATATTTCCTCTGGGTGCAACCTCTTTGGAGGTGAAACTCATAGCAGAGAAAACTATGCTATGGCATCATAGACTTGGTCACATAGGAGAAAAGGGGTTAAACACATTGAAAAATAAAAAATTGGTAAAAGGGCTTGTTTATTGTAACCTTCAATTTGATTTTTTAAAATATTGCATTTATGGAAAGCAACACCATCTCTCATTTTATTCGATTCCTCATAAGTGTTTTGGCATACTGTATTATGTTCACTCTGATGTATTTGGTCTATTGAATGTTCCTTCATTATCGAAGTCTAGATATTATGGTTTTTTTATTGATGATATTTAAGAAGGGTATTTGTGTATTTCTTTTTAAGTAAATCAAAAGTGTTCAATTAGTTTAAAGAGTTTTAAAACTTGGTAGAAAATTAGACTAGAAGGAAAATTAAATTCTTAAGGATGAATAATTGCGGTGAATTCTATTATGCAGGTTTCAAAAGATATTGCAAAGACCACGGGATTAAAAGGCATAAAACTACATCTTACACTCCACAAAAGAATAGAGTTGCTGAGACGTTGAACATGATGCTAATGGAAAGAGCGAGAAGTATGTTGAATAGTTCTGGTTTGGAGCAAAATTTATGGGCTAAGGTTGTGGCTACAACATGTTACTTGGTTAATCATTCACCCAGTTCAACTCTTGTTGACAAAACAACTTTGGAAGCATGGTCTTGTAAGAAGCCCTCTTTGAGGCATGTTCATGTCTTTGGTTGTGAGGCATATGCATATGTTTCGAATGAGAGAAGATCTAAGTTAGAGAACAATTCTATCAAATGTATCTTCATTGGCTATGTCATTGCCATGAAAGGATACAAGCTTTGTAATCCTATTACTGAGAAGGTTTTGTACAATAGAATTGTAATATTTCATGAGATGAAACCTTGTACAGTTGATCTATAGTCAGAGTTAGATGAAAAATAAAAGAAGAATTAAGTAGTGGAAAGTAATCTAACACCAAAAAAAGAGGAAATATGAATTCAAAGTGTAACTAAAACTGGGCAGAGATCTAGCAACTCAGAGAGTTATGAATAGGAAGAAGAATCACAACCTGAACCATAGTCTGTGAGGAGGTCTACACATGAAAAGTAGTAACTTGATGGGTATGGATTTTTTTTCTTGGATTCAAGTTGTTCCTATACTTTGATTACTAGCACTAATGAGCCTAGGACTATAAAAGAGGCAATTAACATGTTTGTTTTAGATTCTGGTTGGAAGCCATGAATGAAGAAACAACATCATTAAAAAAGAATGAAACTTAGGATTCGGTACCGCTTACTGAAGGATGAAAGCTTGTTGGTTGCAAATAGGTATTTAAGAAGAAGATTGGTCTAGATGGTAGTGTTGAAAAGTGTAAAGCTAGGTTGGTTGCAAAAGGTTATTCCTAGGTGGAGGGAATTGATTATGGAGAAATATTTTCTCTTGTAGCTAAGCTAACATCTAGTAGATTCGTATTATCACTTGCAGTTGTCTATGACTTAGAGATTCAGTAGATGGATGTGAAGACAATATTTCTTAATGGAGATCTCGAAGAAGAAATTTATATGTCCCAAACTAAACACATCATTTAAAAAGGTAAAGAAAGTATGGTTTGCAAGTTAAAGAAATCTCTGTATGGTTTAAAGTAATCACCTACAATGTAGTGCCAAAAGTTCAAAACTTTTGTGATATTGTGATTTGTGAGGTCAAAATCAAATCATTGTGTGTACTAGAAAACTAAAAAGGATCGTTTACTTATTATTTCCCTATATGTGGATGATATGCTATTCTTTGGGAATAGTAAGGGTATGGTTTCTGATTTAAAATCTCAATTGTTAGCATAGTTCAAAATCAAATATTTAGGTGCAACAAGGGATATTCTACATATGGAAATTAGAAGGTATAGGGGAAGTAGAAATATTTAGCTCAGTCAGAGCAAGTATATTGATTCTATTCTTGAAATATTTAGTATGACAGATTGCAAGCAGTTAGTTGTTCCAGTGTTGCAGGGAACAAAGCTATCTATTGAAGATTGTCCAAAGTCTCCTACTAAGATGGAGGACATGACCAGGGTTCCTTATGTAAGTGTAGTTGGTAGTTTGATGTACACAATGGTATGTACTAGGCCAGACATTTCCCAAGTAGTGGGATTACTTAGTCAGTTTATGGCTAATCCAGGAAGGCCACATTGGGATGCTATGAAAAGGGTTTTTAGATATTTGAAGGGTACTTCAAAGTATGCTTTGTGTTATCATGTAAACTTGGTTGGATCATAGATATCTCTTAGCATTTGTGGGTATGTGGATGTTGATTGGGTAGGGGATGTTGACAATAAAAGATCCACCAATGGATACATCTTCATGTTATTTGGTGGTGTAGTTAGTTGGATGAGCAAGCGGTAGGTTGTAGTCACTTTATCTACTATTGAGGTGGAGTAAATGGTAGAAACACACACCTGTAAGCAAGCCATTTAGCTTAGACGTTTGTGTTTTGATGTTGGGTTTAATGCATGATAGATTATTGTTTATTGTGAGAGTCAGAGTGCTATCTATTTGGAAAAAAATCCCACTTTCCATGCCAGGATAAAGCATATCGATGTTTAGTATCATTTCGTTTGTGATATGGTGGGGGATGAAAAGGTTAATCTTGAAAAAGTGGATACTTTGGATAATTTCGCTAATGCATTAACAAAGCATGTGAGCACAAACAAGTACAAGTGGTGTGCTAGTTAGATGGGCCTTGGGGCCTATGACTTTAAATAACTTCATGTTGGGAAGAAGCTAATAATTCCTTTGTCAAGTGCGAGCATGTTGGGAATGTGCCTTAGATTTATTGGCGTGATCATCTTCTTGCAGCAGTTGTGTTTTCTCTTTTATTCGGCTGACAACATATTATCAAAGGGACCATATTCATAGTCTCTTTGATGGCCTGATAAGTCTTCAAGGTTTCACATAGTCTTCATTGACCTGATAGTACATTATCGAAGGGACCTTGTTTACAGCCTCTTTGATGGTTTGATATCTCTCATTGTCAACTTGAGGTACAGTTCAAGTTGGCATGTAGCCAGACATCAATCAAATTAAACATTTTAATTATACAGGCTAGTAGCAGCACTGGTGGCCCATAAATAGGGATAGTGATTTAGTGAATAGTGGATAGTTCCATAAGAGGTTTTATTTTCTAGGGTTAATAAGTATTCATGAAGAAAATGATGCATTATTGGGGATATTGTAAATTCTCCTACCTACAGTTATGTAGTTACAGAGTAATCAGTAAAAGATGAATTTCCTTCAAGTTCAAAAGGGGTGGAATTGCAAAGAAATTGATTTGGTTAACCTCACTTCTCAGATAGGTTTTAAACCAGGATGAGGAGCTCTAATGGAGGTAAGTGCTATACAGTGCATGGAAGATGTGTGCAAAATATGGGAGGAGATTTACTTCTCCTCTTCTATTCTCACAACTCCCATTTCCATAGGATGGCTAGCCAAGCAAGCCCCATTCATTTATTTTCAAAGAGACATTTGTATTACATCTTTTGCATGACTCTGGTTCTCAAAGGGGATAAGTACATTTTGTATCTTCATGGATCCCATTTCCCCAGGACTGATTAGAACCCCCTTTCGAGAAACAAAGATTTTAAAGCACTTTGTACTGCTAAGTGTCAACTATCAAGTGATTAATATTTATTTTTAAATTTAATATCATAAATTACTCAGGTTTCAACCATTGGATGAACATTTGATGTATGGTTTTAGTTTTATTCCGTAATGAAATGAACAAAGCGATGGGATTCCCAACTTAAACCTCTAGAATCACTCTATAACTGTTAGATTTAGAAAGATCAACAGTTAAGAATTTGCAACTTGTAGTCTTGTAGACCTATCTCCTAAGATGTGTCATTCACTTTAACATTCCAATTATGAGAAAAAAATCATTTAAAACACTTTGCACTTTGAAATTGTATAGTGATTTTTAAAGTCTTCACTCTTTAGATTGCTCATTGCAGTGCACCACCCTGTTTTTGATTCCACACTTCCACTTCCAACAATGCCATTCTAGTTTTCAAGAGTCGGGACTTAGATTCTGGGTAAGTGAAAGAATTCATGCAGCTAAGTTTCATCGTTTGACATTTCTTAAAATCTTATTTTCCTAAAGTTTGAAGTTTGCTTTTAGAGACTCAAGAATTCATTAAAATTAAGGAGGATTAATAGGTATTACTTATTAGGGAATTCAAATTTCACAAATTCACATTTTTATAAGAACGTCTACCACCAGTACCACTACAACAATGTCTGATAAAAAAATACATTATGCAGAATTGCTTAAAACCCCAGGTTTCACCGATGGGTACCATGATATTTATGATCTTGAAATCTATGGTAGGCGTACCTCGGAACTTAGATTTTCATCTTAGAATAAGGCTGCAAAGAAAATGCAAGTTTATAGTATTAGTGCACCATGGGTAACTAGATTAGGGTGCATGATGTTACATGAAGTTTTCCCTTGCCCAAAATTTATCATGGTCTATGCCAAAAATTATGATATTAAGAAAAGAGAAATTGTTAATAAAGATAACCAATAAGAAATGTTATCCATTAATGTAGAAGAACTAGGAAAAGTGTTGGAGTTTACAACCAAAGAATTTGGAAACCACCAAATTGACCTAGAAAATCTTGCTAGTGATTATGAAGCAGTGGAAGAAAGGCTGAAAAATAATTTCTTAAATAAAATAGTTAAGGATAGAAACAAATTGAAAGGTCATCATAAGCCTCCTTATAATTTGGATATTTTTAAACCATGGGTTTAAGATAATATTTCCATGCTACAGTCATTATTCTCGAAGGAACTACAGTCATTTTGTAGACTACTTTTTGGCTCCATTGCGTCAAGTAATTACAAATACTCCAATGGCTAGATTGCCTATGTCATGTAGAAACTGCATGCAACTAGGAAAATAAATACAATTGGCTGATTGGTACTTAATGGAAGAATATACTGTGCTAAGATTTAATGGATCGGCAATACAACCATACAAACTTCCAATACATGTACAAAAAGGGTTTTTGCATTGGAATATGTAAGGCACGTGTAGAGTGATGATGAACTACGCTTTTTCAATCAACAAAAGAAGACCTTATTTCCTTCTTTACCTTTTTCATGTGGAGGGTTCACATTCGAGAGAAAAGCATTTAGTGTGGCACATAATATTTTGATTTTTTTTTACTTTGATACTATCTGTCACTGGCAGTATGATCCATGTTACATCATTAAATCAATGATTGTGGTCAATAGGAATGTTGCAAATATAATTCAACATCAAAGTGAACCCTTGCTTGAAAACTTGAGAAACAAGGATTCTTGGGATGAGGTCAAAATAGCAATGGAGAAAAGTGCTGTTGAGAATGGTATTTATTTTGAACAATTGTCAGCAGAAATTATGGCATTGCACTGAAAGACAATCAGGACATACAACATTTTTTATGAAAAATGTGATAAAACATCTAGTAGAGTAAAAATTCCGGGTTCTCTAGAGAAGGAAGTTATAGATAAAATTGGTCATGATAAAAAATTACTCCCTTTTGGTCTATGAGGAAGGGCCTAGGTGATCCAAGAGCTCTTGCAGAGTATGGAGATAATGAAGAAGATAAAGAGTTTAGAAAATTGTGTAATATAGAGTATCTTGATCAATCTGGAAGCAAAGGAAGTGATGAATCTGATGATGAATCTAATGATGATATTGATAGTGAAGAAGAAGAACAAATCCATGTTAATTATAAACCTGGTTTAAGTGAGGTCGCAAAAGAAGCATATGCTTCAACATATACTGCAGGAGCAACCATACTTGAAAAAATTGGTTATGAAGGTGGTCCTTTGGGGTCCAAAGGACAAGGCCCTTGGACAAGAAAAGATGTTGAGCATAGAAAAATAGTTGATAAATATGGCCTTGGGCTTGGAGGTGAAAAAGTAGACCAAGGGCCTACAAGTCAAACTCAATTTGTTAGAGCTTCTAATCCTCATCCTCATGGTCAAATACAATCACAACTAGGACATGCCCTTGGTGGATAGCTTAGTGCAACTAGGAGTGCCATTGGTGGCGATGGTATGGGTAGTAGTACTAGTAGTGGTCAACATGTGCTACAATGATAAATTACACACAATACTAAGAGGAAAATAATAAAAGATACCACAGAAACACCAGATGATCAAGGCAATCAAAAGAGGCAAAGGATTTTGACAAGTCCAAGTCACACTATCAGTGGATTCACCACAAAGGAGTTATTTCTAGGAACTCCCCCATTTCCAATTAGTGTGGGTGTGACATCATTAGCAACTGCAATTACTCCTATTCCTTCGTTATTCAAGCATTCCATTGTTCCTACCTCCCTAGGTTATGATTTCATTGAAGAGTTTAAAAAGAAATCAAACTTGAATAAAAAAGAAAAGAAGCAACTGATGGAGAGTGCGTCTGTTGTAACTTCAAAGACTACAACAACCATGGTATTACCCACATTTGACACAAATAAAGAAATCATGGAGTACACAATTGTTGTTCCCACAGTTCAAAACAAACCAACAAATCAGATGGATCGATCTGAATACCAGGTAACCAATTTTCAATTGGATTTTTCTGGCCTAAAAAATACTGACAAAATTAATGTATCAAAGAAGAACAATGAATTGGTGTACACATCATTGCTAAAGAAAGATATAGAGAAGAAAAGGTTACAGACCTAAATAGAAAATTTACAGGTAGACCTAGCAAGTGAGAAAGAAAAAAGGAAAGCAACAGATAAAAAGAGGAATGAATTAGAAAAAAGAATAATAAAATTTGCCTCTACATTAACAAGAAAAGAGGATAAATCAAATGAGAGAGAAGTGAATGACCTTAAGTGAAGGGTAGATGAGAGCAATAAGAAATATGATGAGGAAAAATACACTTTAGAAAAATTAAGACTAAGCATTGTGAATGGAAATGCACAGTGGGAACAAAAATTGGAGAAAAAGAGAAAAATAAATGAACGATTGGAGACAGAGCCGACGGAAGCAAAAGAAGAAATTAAGTCTTCTCAAAATAAGTTATCTGCATTTTGTAGAGATACAGTGAGGCATATGGAACAAAAGATCCGGGATGAAATAATGCAGAGGTTTGATCATTTTTGTAGCATGTTTCAATTGATTGATGCTATCAGACAACATTATAAGAAGCTCAACAAATATTTAGTGGACAACAAAAACGTGCTGGAATTAGAGAAATCTGCAAATCAAGTTCTACAAACAGTCTACAAAGCTAGTGAAAATGATCTGGAATAAAAAGGGATTACTAATCAGATTGAAACCTCAATGAAGTTGTCATCTATCATTGAAAAGTGTTCGAGAATGTTTGGAATAAAGGAATATTTGCATTTGGTTGCAGAGAAGATGAAGGTGGTGGATGAAAAGGTAAGGAACTTCACAGAGCTTGGTTTTCCAGAGGCTTTTGACACAAATGAACGATTCATTGGAAAGGATGGTTTTAGAAAGAAGATGGAAGGTGCGAGGGAAATTGATTTGGACTAGTTTCCTTAGAACCCAGATGTGAATTATTTGGATTCCATCAGAACACTGATAACCTTGAATGCAAAATTGACTAAAGAATTCAAGATAGGTTCCACTTCCAATTACAATCATAAAATGTTAACAAAATTTCAAGTCAAACAACATCAGTTAGAACAAATGGAAATTCCACCACCTGAAGAGTGGAAGTTGCTAGAAAAGGTGATATAGTGACTTGACTTATTATTTTCAATCTCCATTGTATTGATCTTCCAAGTTCCAACTCAGCTCCGTGCAGACTTGTCTTTGGGCATTGGTAAGATTCTGCATTGCCAATGCCAATATGTACTCCTTCATGTGAAATTCAATTAAAAAGCTCAAATTTAGACTTTAGTAATGTGATGATGTTCAATTATCTAGATTCTATATTATTTATTTTATCATTTGAACTAGTGATGAACTGTTAGCTCATTATATTTACTTCTTGGTAGAGCTTCCAAGTTATGGATGTTGAACTATTATCTCATTATGTTTACTTCTTGGTAGAGCTTGTAAGTTATGGATGTTGAACTGTTATCTTCTGTTATGTTTTGAATAAAAAATCCTGATCAGTATCCACTAACTTACACCTCACCCACATCCCACATACTACAAAATACACTACATTTGATTTTATGATTAGCACAAATTGTAGAGATTTGTGTGACAAGATCCATTTTGTGGCCCATATTAATAATTGATGAATGATCATGTCCATAAATAAATCTAAAACCCCATGGTCATAGCCCCTATTCTTGAAGATTTCAAATACAATGTACTGCAAATTAAATGTACTTCCACACACTCAATTTGAATAACATAAACAACCAATTTGGAGACAACCAAATAAGTTAATAACTTATAAGCATATGAATCCACAACAATTGAAAAGTTGAAATAAAATCAGTAAATATGTGTAACCTTCTCCATTGTATTGATCTTCAAAGTTCAAATGATATGCATTATAAAAATAGTTTATGATATGAGATGGATGGGTGAATTGGTGCAATCTATTATCTATCTTCTTACTATTTTCTACTCTAAAGTCTAATTAAAAATGATGTGATGATCCATTGATCTCCTATGGGGTCTTGATCTCTCTTATATATGAGAGGCAACAACCTACAAATCCCTTACAAAAAGTCATGACATTTGACAACTAAACATATCTCAAATTATAAATAAAACAATGTCGCAGGTGAATGCACCGATCCATTAATCTCCAAGCAAAATCATGTCACCACTGACCACCTAAGATTTGTTCAAGGATTATATTCCATGATAGGGTGCTCATCATGCTATCAGTTGGCATTCTTCCTTTGAATCTGATGGTTGTCTAGTTGGATCTAATTCTGACACATCTACAATTTGGTTAATAAACAGATTGACTATAGAGAGGTGATGGATGTACTCCTATTCAACACAGGTGTCCATGTTAGAGATCGCCTCTTTCATATCATATTCCATAGACATTATTTTTCTAAGTTTCTTATGAGTGTTTTGTAAAACCATAGCCTCCTCATTTATTTCTTGCAATGCAGTAGTTAGAAGCCCAACAAGCTCTTCCTTCCAATCATCATATTCTCGTGGATTTCCAATGCCAAAATGAAGTGTCAAGAATGGGACTGAATCAAAGAAGTCAAAATCTTCCCTAAGCCTATTATGATATCCATTATGTGATTCTAACAACTTGTTATATGTCAGCAATATTTGTCCTTTCATGACATTCTTATCTACGAGCTCCTTTTTTTTCTCCATCATTCTAGGTTGCAATCGTTCATTCTCCACCAATGCAATGCATGTCTATTTGAATACTTTCCAATATTCAATATCACATTTCATCATTTTGCTGAATATTTCTTTTATCATTTTAGATACAGTGTTATATTTGATGGTTTTCACTTCTTTCTCCAATCCTTTGCATTTCCCCTGGGATTTTAGATGGCAATTCTTCCAATAGGCTGCATCAGCCCATGCATCAAGCACTCTCTTATCTGTGCTTTGTTAAATTTTTCCACATTTATGTTCAACTTTGATGTCTCCATAGGGTTGGTATCCACTACTCATTGAACCAAGAGATGACCAAACACTTGGTCTGGATTACTAATTATAGTAGGTCTTTTATCATGGGGATACAGTGACCAAATAATCAAGGTGGCTTCATCTAGGTTGTACCTAGATCCTAAATACATTTTGTCACTTGCTTCTTCTATTAAGTTCATTGTCGTATCCCCTCTTTTTCTGAAGCTATCAAATACAATTAAAGAGTTAATATCCCACCCTGGTAGGAGAAATACTCCAAATTCTTGAAGCAATTCCCTACCTCTTTTAGGATTGATGGAATCCATTTCATTTTCTACCTCCCTTTTCAATTCGTCCAGAGTGGTTGCCTCATGTTCAGGAGTGATATCCTGTATCTGTTGTCTCATTTTTCTACCTTTATATTCAGAAAAACAATGATTTAAATTCAAAAGATTTAACAAAATCACAATCAGAAATAAACTATTGTCCAATCCTGACCCTCACATCATCAAATAGTTCATTTTATGCCTCAAATATTACAATATTCTTCTCTTGACGGAGGTCATATTGTGCAATCACAGGAGCACTGATTTGTTTGACCTGCTCACCCTCTTCATCACCCTACTCTTCTTCACTTATATCAGTATCTATAGAAAAACATATCTCAAGAGTAGGCTGTCAAGGTATGTAATCCAAGGGCTCTATGTCTTCAGCTTGTATTGCTGAAAAGGTTACATGAGGTGCATCAAAAACAACTGGGGGAACATCCTTTACCTGTTCATTAACATGAGCGATGAGTTTCTCAATTCTTGTTAAAGGGTTCTGTATATCATCAAATGCCTTTGAATAATATGGGACATTTTTTCTCTTCCATTCCTTTGCAATCATAATCTTGTTATAGGCAACCATTCTTTCCTTGGTGGAAGCCTCATCATGGTTTCTTATGACATCTATGATTGAGAACAAATGTTCATACCTTGATAGCCCCTGCGATAATCTCACCTTGTGAATAAACCCTTCTGCATCCAATTATTTCCTTACATCACCTAGAGGTAGGTTGTATTGTGCTAATTTACCATCAATTTCTCCATATCCTTCATTGGCAACCACTGTAAAGTCTCCAAAACATAATGTGTTGGGCATAATTGATTGTTTTCTATGTCCTTTGAGGTGTTTGGAATCAGATTTTTCTAATTGCCTCAAAATTTCTAAATAAGCAACTCGGTTAGGAACTACTCATGGCATCAAGTGTGGATCCCCTTCGAACCCATAAACCCTTATCACTATAAAATTAGTGAAAGCATACTAGTCTCCCCAGTTATGATTCACTTTATTTCTCCTATCATTTTCCATTGGTCTTAGAAATCTTTGTACTTCTGGGGATAGGTTATAATTGCATGGATATCCTAGAAACTTCATCAATGGTTTTACAAAAATATCTTCAAAATAAAGGTAATGAGACATACCAAATCGGCTGTCCCACAATGAATTACACATTTGTACAGGTTTAAAATCTCCATTTTCATGTGTATCTTTTATCCTTAATTCTTCACTCCAGACACCTCTAACTTGTCCCTCCTACAATAGCAAATGCATAAGCAAAGAATAGTGTTCAAAATTAATATTATCACTATTATTTTTTATCCTTTCAAGCCCTCAATCTAGGGCATTGGCCAAGTAGCTAGCATAATCAAATGGCCTGACATTCTTTATTTGTATGTCTACAAATAAGACCATTGGGGCAATCAACATGAGAGGCGGAACCTCTACTCCCAAAACCTAACCAATTGAATAATAGGTGTATCAAAAATACTCTTTAAACAAATCTTCATGGAAATGAGGGTTTTCACTGCTAGAGAACCTCTTGAGTTGGCCTCCTTCATCCTTGGGCCTATGCAAAGGTAATTTACATTTATTATAGCTTGTATCCATCTGGTGATACTCTGTCAAGAGATCTTTGACCGTGAATGATAAATTCAGTGAACACTCTAACTGAAATACATTAGAAATGAGATCCCTAGAAATAACAAGCATGTCACCCCCACCATGTGACTGAATAGTTATTTTCTTGGGGTCATATATGATAGCAAGAGCTTTAATTAGCTATGCATTCACAAACACATTGGGCACCACAAGTCTTCCCACATTCAACCTCCATGGATTGCAGACTAGTTGAAACCTAAATTGTTTTCTGTAATGGTACATGAAGAGGTCATACCCTCGTTGCGGTGTCCAAATATCCCCTAAGCCCTTTTTTTTGTCCCATAGTCAATCCATGGAAGGATTCATTTGAGCACTCTTCTTGGGTCTTGGCCTTGACCCAGGGCATTGATCTATTATGTCTTCTTTTAGGAGTCTCTTAGGCTTTTCGATTTTCTATTTTTTAGCTTTAGGTTTGTTTGTACTCTCTTCCATTATTTATATCTTAAGCTTTTGATAAAAATAGCTTCTTAGTTGGGTCTAAAAGTGAAGTACTTACATGAGTCTTGTCAAGTCACCTCCACAGTCCATCGGTCTTTACTGTGTCAAAACTCCAAGTTTTTGCCTTTCTTCTTCTGCCCTAAGCGAAATCTTCCAAGATTTTGTAACAACTATGCGATCAACTTGTGATATAATTCACTTCAATTCTGGTTCATAAACGCACAACAACATGGCTACACAATGTCCTGGGATTTCATATCATTCTTTCACCGATAGCCACCCTCTTCACCGATGGACACCTATCCTTTGTTCTATCAGTGGGGTGCCAGATAATGTTTCCCCGATGCACCATAGTTCCCCCAATATACTTTATGTATTCGATAATTCATGCCCATGGTTATAATTTATGGTTGCTTTTGTTGAAAACTTGAATCTATCAATATATCGGGAGAGCTCAGAGCACCTTAGGATTTAGGAGTCAACTCAATAGAGTATTGTTACATCGATATTAGGTTGTAATCTATTTTCATCAGGCCATCGACGAGACTGTGATGGGGGCTCCATCGATGAAGCATTGTTAGGCCGATGGTATTGAATTTTTTTAGGAATGGGGGAAGGACTATGTCACTACGAAATTTAAAATTTGTTTAATATTTATGGATGCAATGTGAATGTAGGCTATAATATGGATCTTTTCACACAAATTTCTACAATTTTCATTGTTCATAAAATCAAAGTGTGGTATATTTTTGTGATTATTGATAAAATAAGATAATTCATGACTATGGTCATAAATTATAATTCATGGTTACTTTTGTTGACAACCTGAATCTATTGGTATATCGGGAGAGCACCTGAGGAGTCATCCCGATAGAGTATTGTTACACTAATACTAGGTTGTGAGCTATTTTCATCAGGCCATCGGCATGACTGTGATGGGGGTTTTGCCGATGAAGCATTGTTAGGCCGATGGTATTGAATTTTATATAATTAATAAAATATCATCAACTACAGTTTGACTTTGGCATATGATTCATGAAGTGCAATATAATATAAAATATCATGGAGACTTGGAGTGCAATATAAAATAAAATATCCTAAACTTGAAGTGCAATGATTCACAATTTATTTGAATACAATATAAAAAATCATCAACTACAATTTGGAATATGATTCATGCAGTGCTTGAGTGCAATATAAAATAAGATATCATGAAATGCAATGATTCACAATTTCAATTTTCATTGAATAAAATATAAAATATCATCAACTATAGTTTGGACTTTGGAACAATGGAGATTGATTCATGAACTACAGTAGAAATACCTAAAACCTGCTAATTCTCTTCCATTTCCCAAATGGAGTCAGGGTCCTCAAACCAATGCTCATCTTTAGATAAAGTAAAATAGTCATCTTGATTTTGAGAGTGCTCTACACTTTCTTCGGCCTATGTCTCAAATTCAACATTCATTGTTTGATTTGTGTCAATTTCAATATCATTGTCATATGTCCCAAGTCCACTCCCACTACCACTAGTACTACCACTAATACCAACAGCTCTTGGAATTGGAGAGCCTATGTTGCACAACCTGGTCCCTCTTCTTTCACATGTGGACCTCCAGATTGCAAGTGCCCTTTCAAAAGGAATTATTTTGACATTATGCATAGTTCCTTTCATCGTCAAGCAATTTTCCAAATTCTTGTCCAGTTTTTTTCTTAACTTTGATATAGAAAACCCCAATGTACTGAAAAATATCTCATCCTCCACTGACCCCAATATCATTGTTTGACATAAATCAGCAAGTTTGAAATATTCTGACATCGAACCACACAATATTTCACTCTGACGTAAGCTTTTCCAAATCTTTTTTATTGATCCTAATTCAAAGGCCTTCTCCTTGCCCATTGACTTATACTGGTCCCTCATAGCTATTACAAAACTCCCACATTGCTTTCTAAGATTATTTTCATTTAAAATTCCTTTTATTGTCTACTCATTGTATGTTACCTTTTTCGAGAACTGTTCGATCAAGATTTTTACTTGATCATGAAAATATTTTGGGCTATCTCGGTTTACCCAAAATTGAGGATACACAATACCCATGGCTTCAAGTATTTCATGTCGAGGGAATCTTTCACGAATCTAAGGAAAGAGATTTTGTAATTTCCTTCAAATTATCACTAACAGATTTAACAATGCCATTAAAATCTTCCTCATTAATAGGTACTTCTTGTCTAGAGCACCTGGCTATCTTATAATGCTACATTGGTATCTCATATCCACATACACAAATACATAAGTCCCCAATTACATTAAAATTTAAATTTTTATCGGGATTATTCAAATCAGTAATTTTTTGCCACATCAAATAATTTGCACCTTCTTGTGTTAGATCTAGATATAGATGATTGAGGGCCAAGCATGTAAGTTTACGTAGATTGGCATATTCATAAATATATAGTTCTATCTTGGTATTTCTTCACAATATTTTTCATCTCGTCTAGCATGGGGAGAAGAATAGCTAAATTCAAGAGTGTCTCTATATCGCTTAACCTATGTAAGAGGTCAAGAGCTTTGTCTATTGTGTTGCGATGCTCGTACATGAATCTAATCAAGGATTGATATTCTGAAAGAACTCATTGTGTCGGTCCATGCAGGGAGATCTGTCTAGTATTGACATCCTTGAGAAGCTTATTTCTAGGTGTTATTCCCTCAGCAAAATGTTGAAATTCAAGGAAATGTTTGGGACTTTAGTAGACGTATGCGTGGATCTCATGAACTAGATTTTCAAATTTTGATCCTATAGGAAACCTGCTTACAATTTTGAATGCTAAATTCATTTTATGGGACATGCAGTGAATGCCAAGCACATGTATGGTGCACAAGTAGTTTGTAACTTTGTGCAAAGACTGCTCCTCTGAACTTGCATCTCTACAACTCCATTAGCTCCTACACACACCAACTTTTTGGCAATTGTCAACTCATCCATACCTGCAATTTTATTCAAAGATTTCTTGACTAGTTCAAATAGATTTTGCGATGATGAATTGTCCTTCATTTTATGAACACAAAGAAGATGAGCTTGGCGAACATGTTGTTCTACAGTATACAAATGCATACAAACCCAAGAAGTATTGTCTACCACAGTAACTTCATCTAAAGATAATGCAATGAAATTTGACTCTTTTATTTTCTCCTTTAAATCTTGCTTTTCCACTGCAGCAAGATAGTTCACCCATTCCCATCCAACGTTTACTGACCAATGTGAGAAGGGAAAGTGGGGAACACTCAAATAAGATAAGAAATCAAAATATTCTGGGTAGCTTGTCACAGGATACCCCCTAGACAAAATATGAAAAACAACACTAATCTGAACATTTTTTGACAAATTTGTTGTTGCCATGGCTTTTCCAAAATGAGCCTCAAGTGTACCTTCACATTTTTTAATCTTCAAAATTCTATGGTTACGCTCTCCATAATCTGCAACATACTTAACATGAAGACATTCTTCCTTTGATTTCCATCATACGACTTATTGTTCCTTTTCGTCTATGATTTTTTTTTTGTAAAATTTTCCGATATGCTTTTCTATAGTGTCAAGCTTTAGCTGCATCATCTTGTCTCTTCTACATTTCCAACTACAAATCTTACATTTGACCTCTATTTCCCTTTCAATATTGTTTTCGTTTGATAGCCCCATTGCTTCAAGGAATGGGTACTTTGCCAACCAACCAATTTGAAAATTCCTTGTCATTTCCCAATCGTACCCCAATTTTTCTTTTCCTTTTCTTTTCTTTCTACCAACATCATCCTCATCCAGGTCAATTATCTCATTCTAGCTATCCAGGGTATCCCTTGGAACATCTTCTACGGTTTTGCCATCCTCATTTGATACATTTTGATTTAACACAATGAAAATCTCACCTTGACCTTCCTGTGGCGGAAGAGTTGATGATGTATCTCCATCTTCAATAATATTTGGTGGAAGAGTTGATGGTGTAGCTCCACCTTGATCTGATGGATTAGAAGCTTTTCCAATTCCAAAGTAAGACTATAGGGTACCTCCACGTTTTGGGTGTTTTGATGGCCTCCCAGTCTCTTCATTACCCTCATACTCAAGAGTTTTACCCTTGCTACTCGACATATTGATATTTCACTTCGAATAAATGATTGAAAAAAATGTCTTCTTGTTTAAGAAGGACAGACCGACAGAGAATATAGATCCCATTCCCTACTCAAAATTATGTTTAGACTGAAGCAAGAATCGAAAACAGATAAAGAAATCTTATTATTATAGCTAATAACTAATAAAAGTATGAAGAAATGATCACTCACCATTGATTCTACATTTTTGAGTTTCACTAACTTCTAAATCGAGAAGTAGAACCCCAAAACCGAACAAAATGTGTAAGAAAAAATAACAGTTTCAATTGTATTTATATCAATCCACATTTGGTGAATTTTGCGGGATTTTGAAATGGTATGTTAAAAATTTGGTGAATCCCACATGCTTATACAACGATACCTTTTAATTTTCAAGGCAAAATAGGTCCTCATAAGCAACTATTTATAAATTTTAATTGGCAAAATGGATCTTCACAAGCAACTATTTATAAATTTTAATTGGAAAAATGGGTCCTCATATAATGTTGTTCTAATAGTATTGGCGAATATGTTGGTGTTTTATGACATGCTCCTCGGGATTCTATGCGAAAATATTAATTGGTCCATTGGAAACACGTAGTTTGTTATGGAAAATTTGTTGCCTAAACATGCCTCGTAAAAAAAACCGTTAGCGAATGGACATGCATTGGACTAATAGTTCATGAAATCCTAGTGATTTGAACACCTTGTTGGATACGGTTATTCACCAATTTTGATTTTCCTAATTCCTAGAATTCGCCAATTGGCAAAGATTCGCCACTAGAGTTATCCCTGAACATGACTTAATGCAGAGTTGTTGGTCTCACTTTTTGGGGGGACCTTTTTTGGACACCTCAACAAAAATCATGTCGATGTCCCATCATATTTGATGATGTGGCCTTGAAACGTTAGTTATAAGCAAGGGACTTGCCAAGTTGTAAAATTTTAGGAGAGATTTGAAATTTCCATGAGAAGCTCAAAGTTAAGGTGCTCGACTACTGGGTCCTCCCCCCTATTTTATTTAGAGACTTAAAAGATTTTGTAATAGGAAAAATATATTGTTGGGTAAAGAATTGTGATGACAAAATTTTATAGTTTTATTAATTTTTATTAATTTTATTTCATTGTACAAAATAATTAAATAATAAAGATTATGTACAATAAATAATTGTACTAGTTACTCATTTAGAAATGAAGAACATTTGTTATTAATGTTTTCTCAAAAAGTAAATGAACTTATTTATATTTAAAGGTTTGTTGAGGATATATGTAAAGTTGTTCATTGGTTGGTTTGTAAACTAGTTTATTGATTTTGTTTTAGAGGATATATTCATGAACAAAGTGATAATGCACTTCAATATGTTTTGTGTAAGAATGGAATAAGTTAAAATTGTTAAACATTTGCAACACACTTTGATTATGACAATATATAATATTGGAATTAGGATGTGAGTGTTGAAGATCCTCAAGAAGTTGTTTGAACTATATGACTTCACTGTTGTTGCAACAATTGTCTTCTAATCTATTGCAATAAATGAAAATGCAATATTAGGTTACTTTGTACAACTCCTTGAAAGAATGGTAGATCCAAGATTGAAACAATAACAAAAATTTAATTTCCTATAGTCTTTGCAATTTGCCCAATTTGGATCTAAAATAATAGAAAATTTGAAATTTTCATTCTTCAAATATTTCAATTCAAATTTATATGTTCTTTGAAGGTATCCTAGAACTCACTTTGCAACTAACTAATGAATATACTTTGGGTGAGTCATGAATCAAGACAATATTCCAACTAGATAAGATATGTGTGGACATGTAGTAGTCAAGTAAATCAAATTTCCCACCAAATCCTATAGTGTGTTGCATTGACTACTTTACTATCTCAACATTTAAGTTAATGTAGTTTAATCTTCATTGGTGTTAGTAAGGATTTGTAGTCTTTCACTTTGAACCATGTGAATTTCTTTCATGTACTTCATTTAAGAGAGGAATATTTATTTAGGTGTTTTCCACACTTCAATTCCAAGCAGGTAATGAAGCAATGCAAGATTAGACATCTCAAAATTGATCTTGATATCTTCTTTCACTTAATTGATTTTCAATTGAACACTCCTAGTGATAAAGAAATCAACAACATACAACATGACATGAAGAGTAACTTGTGATAAAAAAAATAAAAATAAAAATTTGAGTCAACATCAAATTTATAAAAACTCCTCTAAAGAAAGCACCAAATAAATTTGTATCAACAACTATATTAAAATTTTCTTTAGAGGATTTTTTATTATATCAACAAGGGGTACTCAAGTTCTTAATTAACCTAAAAAATTGATGTTATAATTTAGTTGTTAATATAATGAATTTCATTGTTTTCTTTTGTCTATTTTTTTAGTAATACCTTGAAACTTTAGTGCATTGATTTATTTTTTCCCTATTTCAATAAATATTTTTAAAAATAAATCTTGAATTTTTTGTGTATTGAATTCACAACTGTTTCAATAGGATGCTTTTTTTTTCCTACGTATTCATCCAAAATTAAAAAGTAAAAATATTTGTCCTGAAAGTTCTCCTCTACTCCTCTACTATGTCATTTTTTTTAGTTATAAACTTAAGTATTTTTTCTTGAGAAAAATAATGAACCTAATATTTTGGTGTTGGTGATTAATTTTAGAAAAATACAGTTTATAGTAGTAAACAAATTATATTTTTAAAACTACACTTATAGCTCCATAAAAAGTAGTTTTAGATTTTTAAAAATATTATTTTTTGTGAGGAGTTGTAAGATTTTGTTTTTTTTTGTGAATTGACCCCAAAGTGATGCTAAATATTTATTTAGTGGACAATTCAAGTGGAAAAAGTTGTGGTGCAAATCTAAGGTACCTATAATGTATCCAACTATAACATATGCATTTGACTAAAATTAACTTTTAATTAGAAATTTTTAAATTAAATTTATTTGTGCTAATAAGTTGGCTTGAAGTGAGATATAACTTTGAACTTTCATTAATATTTATGTAGCATCTTTTTTGTGATAATTTACAAAGAAAATTATAGTTATTTTAAAAAATTAATTTTATTACCATTTCTACTCTTGTAAATAATATTTTTGAAAAAAATAACCTTTTCTATAGATCTAAAAATTTAGTTTTATTTTTATATTTTTTATGTTTGTTAAAAGTGGTCATCAACACCTAAATATAAGGTTGTATTTTTTATTCAAAAATTTAAATTTTATGATCTATTTTTTAAATTTATGATGGTTAGAGGAGATATTTCATGTTTTTTATTAAGGTAAAATAGGTTCTTAATAGGGCCTAAACCTTGTTACATAAGAACAACATGACTACAACTAAGCTACCAAACAAAATATAGCACAATTATATAGAACCAAGTTGCCAGGAACAAAATAACACCTAAGGATACATCCTAAATAATGCCAAACCATTTCCTATTCAAACTCACACCATTAGCACTAGTGTGTGATTGGGAAATAGACTTGGGAAGAAACTTATTCTAACTTTGACTAATTACCCATGAATTTTTTTCTTTTAAGTCCTCAGACATAGGAGAACTGGGGATGCCCCCATTGAGGGCTCATCCATGGTGCTAAACAATATAGAGGAACATCTAGTGAGTGATTTCAATTGAAAAATAACTATATCAAGAGTAGACAAAATTATCAATCTAAAACTAAGGGTAGAGTAGGAATAAAGGAAATTGGTAGATGAGAAAAGAAATCATGAGCTAAGTGGGACTCACTAGTAGGAGCCAATGAAGTCATTGGAACCTCACTAGGCTCAAAAGGGAAAGCCAATAGAGTGGGTGAATGCAAAGTTCTAAGTTAGAAATTGAGTTATTTGGAAACATAGTAAGGTGGTGGGGGAAGGTGTTCCACCACCAAGTAAAGGAGGATGACTTGTAGGTAGCATGGGGATAATCTAAAGCCAAATACCTAATGGTTAAAAACATCTACATTTAAAGGGGAGGCCCTGATAATTGATAGACTAAGACCAAGGAAAATTATTCACCTATAAGTAGTCTCACTAGGTAGAGCCTTCAACAAGTCAACATCCACTAGGATACATGTAAAGGATTTGTGGGTGAAGTTTGAAGAAGTAAATTCCACCTTCAAGAAGTGACCTAGAGCATTACCAATGAACTCAAAGGTAGAATTGAACTAGAACTACAAGGGTAGATAATACATTCTCATCCAAACCAAAATTATGTCAATATAATATTTTAAGGGATTGAAAGAGGGAGAAAAAGGATGAATTGATATAGTGTGTAGGATCCACAACCAACCACCAATAGTTAATGCAACCTCCATATTATGTGAGGATTCAAAATATACTACAAAACCCCCTAGCATATGGGTAAATCTCTATCCTACCCTCAATAAATGGATTTTAATGCTCAAAAATCCAGTGATTTAAATCTAAGATAGTAGGCCACAAATAGTTAAATCTACAAACTAGACCCTTGTTCATGAATAATATGCTATTCTCAATCACTTCCTACCCTAGAATCCCCACTAGAGTGGCCAAAACATAGGGAAGATGAATCTATTCTTTAGGAGGGTGAGAGGCATTTATAAAGAGATATTAGACATATCCTCCACATAGGAACCATGAGAAGTGAATGGGTGAAACAAATGTTCAACAATATTTGCATGTATAGCAGACACCATGCAACCACCATCCAAAGTAGATTTCCTATCAAATCCTAATAGTCACCCTTATAAATTTACCTTCCCAATAGAATCATTAGAAAGATATAGACCCTATTAGGGGTTTCAGGAGAATAAAAAAGGGTACAAAAGTTGCAAATAAATATGTCATCACATATAGAAAATGTAGGTGATAAAGGAGAACCTCATAACAAGAACCATCCACTAGTGCAATCTCACCAATACCAAACATCCCCAAATTTTTCACTAGATCACATAGGGAAGGGGTTTCAATGTCAAGTAGGAAATTGTCATTCAAAATTTTAAAATGTAGTGGGAGTGAGCAAGAAACCATCATTCATTGTATATTGAGAGAGGTATTTCATGTTGAAATAATACAATTATTTTATATCTTCAATAAATAGTTTTGTCAAACTATTGAGGCCCCTTAAAATAGTTATGTTATAATATATAAGAATTTAAAGATATATGTATGTATTTATGCATGTATATGTATATATAAGTATGTGTATATGCATATACATACATCCATATATACATACATATACTAAAATTTAAAGTTTTTTTTTTTGTTCGATGAATCGCTGCTAAGGGGCAGCACCCGAATCACTTTCAATTGGAGCTATGAACTAGTGAGGCCACATTCGGGGGACCTCATCCTCACCATTTACGCTTGCTTACATTCCCACCAAGCTCCATGTTGGACCCGACATCATTCCTTCGACTGTTATTCTTGCCTACGTTCCTACCAAGCTCCCTGCAAGACCCGACATCAACCCTTCGTCTGCTTTGCCTCACCTTCCTGAATTCTTACCAAGATCCCTATAGGCCCTAATGCCAAATCTCTATCATAACACCCCCACTAGCTCTGTCGCGCCATTGTTCCCTCCAAAATTTGGCCCCATACCAACGCCCAAGCATCTTTCGTCCTCTCGGTGTGTGTTCCTCCCACCTTCCACTGGTGGGATTCAAACACTGGACAGTAGTTTCATTACTATTTTCAACTTATCCTTGCATTGCAGGGTCATCCCCACTAAAATTTAAAGTTATTGATAAAAACGAAAAATATTTAATTTACTATAAAAATGAGGCCTTTTGAAGACAACAAAAGATTAAAGGTAAATAAAATGGAAGATAATGTAATAAACACACAACACCTTCAATTAAATCCCTTCTTGGGTGAACCCTCAAAAGTGGTTTAAAATTAGAGTGAGGAAGGAAAACTTCCAAAAAACTTACCCATTCAAAAAAAATCAATTTGGGGGGTTTGAGCGAACTCTAGGTTCAAACGAACCCCAAAGAGGTTCGCTCAAACTAGGGTTCAAGCGAACCCATTTTCATGTGGGAACCCATTTTTCGCATTGTGGAAAGGGGGTTCACTTGAACCTTGGTTCGAGCAAACCCCTTAGGTTTGCTCGAACCCCCCTTTTCCCACCTTCCCACCCTCCGACACAAAAAAACTCCAAATTTTTTCCCTCTGAAGCTTGGGTTGAGGATGAAAATGGAAGAGACTTCATAGACCCAATTGTAAGATGGTAGTCCTTGGAATAAGCTATCCAACAAATATAATTTAAATATGTTTTGGTTTTACTATGTATGTGTTTTTTTAGTTTTATTAAACATAGGGTTTTCACCAAAAATCAAGCTCTTTGTTTTGCACATGTGGAAAAATAGTAGATTATCAAAATAAAAATTTGAAAAATATGTTCGGGTTGGGTATTGATGTCCTTGATCCATTAAAAAAAATAAAAATTCATTACATATAGAAAAAGTTATGTTGTGTGTGGTCTGCTTATGTCTGAATTGTAATTGGGTTGACTTCGAAACTTGATTAAGGAAAAAATATTTAATAAAACATTATAAAACCAAATGAAAGTGCTAGATATCATAGTTACAAATCTAAATTCGAAAATATTAAAATTTAATCCTTCATATAATTTTTTTTATGTTGTATACGGTGAGCGCCACTCCTTAAAAATGTTGTTTTTAAAAAAAAAAACTAGTTTTCGAAGAAGATGGAAAAATAAGTGCAATCTAATTCCAAAAAAATTGAAAAAATTATATATAGAATCTATAGACAAAACGTCACAAATCACTAGTTTTCATCATCTCCAAATTCCTCACGGTTTAACTGCTATAGGAGCCTGAAATTTGATATTTAGTTAAAAAAAATTAGTTTGGTGTCCAGTTTGCCCAAAAATTGTAAACCAGTATTGTTGGATCACCCTCTTTCTCCTCAAATAGATCTGAAGTAGAGTGTACCCTAGCTCCATTTGATATGCTCCTTTTATGTATGGATGGAATGTGATTTCTTACCAAACCAACAACATGATGATATGATTGAGATGATAAGAGATCAAATGGATAGATAAAGATATGATAATGGAAGATTAGGTAAGCTATGGAAGAAATAGATAGAAAATGTAGCAACATAACTATAGGATGAGAGAAGATTATCAAATGAGATGAGAGACCTCTCATTTATAGAATTTTCATGAGAGAAATCATGGGCCAAAATGGATTGGTTGATGGATGGCTAGGATTGATTGAGGATTAGAGTTTGGATTAAAGTTGTAGTCATGTGATAATTGCCACATGTAAGGGATAAGGTCTATTAGGGCAACATCCTTATGTGAATGACTAGGATTTGGAGATGTAGTGTGAAATAGATGTATGAGATGAAAAGTTAGTTTAACTTTTTGGCAAGTGTCTAGGTTCAATGAATCTAGACAAGGTCTTAATTAGTCATTTAACCTTTAATAATTAATTAAATAATAATAAAATTATTTAATTAGCTATTTCAAAAGGGTGATGTGGAAGGATAAATAAATTAATGAAATAAAAAATATTTATTTAATAAAAGTGGGGGATAAAGGTGAATGATGAATTAATTAAAGTGGGGGATAAAGGTGAAAGATAAATTAATTAAATAAATAATATTTATTTATTTAATTAGAGTGGGGGATAAAGGTGAAGGCTAAATTAATTAAATAAATAATAAATATTCATTTAATTAGAGTGGGGGATAAAGGTGTCAAAGACTATTAAATTAATTAAATAAATAATAAAGATTTATTTATTTAGAGTGAGAGATAAAGGTGAGGGATAAATTAATTAAATAAATAATATATATTTATGTAATTAAAGTGGGGGATAAAGGTGAAGGATAGATTAATTAAATAAATTATAAATATCTATTTAATTAAAGTGAGGGATAAAAGTGGAGGATAAATTAATTAATTAATTACTTAATAAATATTTATTTAATTAATGGTTAGCATAGGGTAAAGTCAAGTGTGGTTAAGGCATGGCCAAATTTTAGGTGTCTACATTTTGTCCCTCTTTGAGATGATGTTGCGACTAAAATAAGTGACATGAAGTGACATCATTTCAAAGAAGAATAAAAAATAGTGGGTAGCAAGGGATAAGGACTAGTGGCATGATGCCCCAGTCACAAGAAGGATGCGAGTTAGGTATTCCCTCTCGAGATGACGTGCAGGTTCAAAGAACATGGGTGCATGCTTTTGAAATGGATGGGAGAGTTAGAGGATGAAGGATGCAAGGATAGAGGGAGACAATGGATAGAAGAGGGGAAAAGATGAATGTGAATCATGTTGCAATAGTATAAGCAACCTATATTTGATATTGTACTTGATGTTATGCACCAAGGTATAAGGAATCAGGATAACAATGTGTGAGGTGCATGATCAAAATGGTCAAATGCTAACATATGACTTATAACACCATGATATGAAAGATCATAATGTCCTTGTGGAAATAAAGGGAAAAGACCATGATAAATGTAAATAATAATAACACACAAGCAACAAGAAATCATTCACAATAATCCAAAAAATAAACCAAGATTATGCCCATAGTCAAGTTGAAAACCACTTGATCTGATTCATTAATTGATGATGATGCTCATACCACAATAATGGGTTACACACTTTGGCCAAATTTGACATTGAAATCAACATTTTAAGAAAAAACTTCACTTTTCGACACCTATAGTAGGTAAACTATTAAGAATTTGAAGATGATGTAAGCTAGTGATTTGCGAGATTTTGTGTATAGATTTTTTTTTTTTAAATTGAAATTAAATTACTTTTTTGCATACCTTTGATAACTAGTTTTTAATAGTAAACAACATTTCTAAAAAGTGATGTGTACTTGTTTTCACATAACTTTTTTTCTACAAAGGATAAAATTTTGATTCCTTTTAATTTAGGTTGGTAACACCAATATATAGTGCTTGCATTTCATTTCATAATGTTTTGTTGAATATTTTTTGTTTAATTAATGTTTGAAGTCAAACCAATTACAATTTAGACATAGGTACAGTTCGCCTTGCGTAAATTTTTTTGTATGTATTGAAATTGATTTGTTTTTTTGGAATGAGGACATCAATACCTAGTGCATAGATATAATTTTTTTTTTTAAATCCTCAAATTTACTAGTTTTTCACAATGTTTTTTCACTGAACTTGATGTTCAATGAAAAACCTATGTTCAATATAACTAAACAATAAAATAAAAAATAAAAACAAAATATATTAAATTTATAGTTGTTGAAAAGTGCATTTCAAGGAATATGGTCCTCCAACTTGGTTTATCAAGTTGAATCTATTTGCACCTCCTTCTCGAGCTTCAAAAGTTAAAAAAAATGCATAAATTTTGAAATGAGGGAGGGGAAGGTGAAAAAAGAGGGGTTCATTCAAAACCCCGTTCGAATGGACCCTTCTAAATGCCACTAAATTGTTCCTTAAAATAGCCTTCAAATGAAGGTTGGGGTATTTTGACACCCACCCTGAGGATAGAAAATTTAACAAGAAGAGTAATGTGTATCCCAAGGATTGTGTTGTTAACGATAAGAAAAACACTACGATTGGGAAGGATACATCCCTATGATCATAATTATATAATGGATCAATAAATTTTAGTTGATTTGGATCAAAATAATGAATTGATTTTGGATTTTGTGCTACAAGCAAGTTGGATTGCATGGATTAGGATCAATTGCATTTGAAATGGCTAGATTGAGATTTTTGGATTTGATGAAGGATAGAAGATAAATGGATTGGATTGGATGGAGACTAGAAGATAAATGGATCGGATAAAATAGGATAATAGGATGCTTAGGAGGTTATGATGGTTAGGATAGAGGATCCAATGACAAGGGAAAGTCGAGGCTTGGTAAAAAATGGATGAAGGAATTGTGTAGATAGCATATAGAGAAATTGAGTGGATGAAGCTCCAAGGACTATGTTGGAAAGGAACACGATGCCCCACACCAGAGGTAATTCAATTATGGATAAAGGATGTTGGGAAAATATGCATGAGATGGAAGGATAGTGCATAAGGGATATGTTGGCATATGGCTAAGGATTTTTTCTTGTAGGTGTTGTCATTGATGGCAACCGAGGTCATGCAACTCAAGTCTTGCATTCGAATGAGCAATACTACTTTTTGGCTCCTACCAACAAAACATAACAAAGAACATGAGATCCAGTTAAAGGTATAAAAGTTGATCTAATCATCTCACTGGATAAGTAATTTGGGTTATGAATACTTGATGAAGGTTTATAGAGGTTTGCAGTATCTTATTTTTGATGTGCACTCATTGATGAGCGATCTAGGAGGTACGATGCATTAATCTGTCAATTATCTATGCTAGAAGATCAACCCGACAAAGTTAGAATTCATGGATGTTTAAGATGAAATTAATTATAAATTTCATTGTTGAATTTAGTGTTTTATGGGTCTTCTCTTGGTCGTAACTGACTTTGGAGGATGCACATAAAGATTTTGTGGTGGATCTAGCCGCCAAGTTAAAATATCTTAATACCATATGAAGCTGACAGTGAAATTAATTAGTCTTTGATTGCAGAAATATATAAGAGATTGATTTTATCATTTAAGTGTGTGATTCGTGGAATGTGTGGAAGATAGAAGTAGTATTTTGCGAATTGTAGAGAAGTAATGCAAATCTAATGCGAGGAGTAGAAAAGGGTAGAGTAGGACAAAGGGAAGTGGAAAAGAAAAGAGCAGATCCAAAACATGATTCATGAGCTTCACCAGAACTATTACCTAGCATTGTCAAATTCTTTTATCTCAGTTCACCTTTTTCAGATGGTTTTAAGTTTAAATTTGTAGGCAGTAAGCCTTTATCTTTAAGCAGTGAGCTCTAAGTAGTGTGTCTGAATGAAAGTGCATTCCTTTTATAAACATTATACTTTGAGTACTCAAATTGTAGATTAATCTCCATTGTGGTTTTTCCCCTAATAGGGTTTCCACACAAAAATATGTGTGTCATGTTGTTATGGATGTTTACTTTCAATGCATACATCTTTTCTTTTATTTAGCAATGAATTGCTTTCATGTTTTGAATGGATGAATTGTTGAAAATAATTGAACACTGATTCACCCCCCTCTCAGTGTTCCCTTGAGTCCAACAATTGGTATCAAAGCATGTTGCTCTGGGAAAGTTTCGTAGCTTGAGGTGGATCTTGGAATTTGATGGACTTTGGTAGCCTTCAACAACAACTTATGGTAGCTCTTGATGACCATGATCAGTCTAAATAAGAAGCTCAAGAAATGAAAGTAAATCTTAGAGATGTTGAGAAATTCATCTAGTCACTAAAGGATCAGATAGTTAAATCTAGAGTGAAGAGGAAAGATCTCTTTGATCAGATACAACATAAGGGAAATGAAGATATGGATGATGCTTGCCTAAATCAAAATTTGAAGGAGATAACTGAAGAATATGAAAAGCTTTCCAAAGAGAATACCAATCTGAAACATGAGATGGAATCTATGATGATGAAGATGACCAAAGAGATAGAGGAAAGGAAGAAAAGTGAAGAAAATACTGCTCAGACCCTAAAAGAGAAATTTAATGAACGCGGCAGCATGAGTGGAGAACTTACTTAGTTGGAAAATGAATTGCAAAGAACCAAAAGCAATGAAGAAGAACTTGGTAAGTAGATTACTACTCTCAAGAATGACCTTTGCATTGAAAATGAATTCAAAGAAAATTTTAAGATTAGTTCAGTGAAACTAGGAGCTAACCCAAGGAAAAAAGAATGGAAATGATAAGAGAGGTCTTGGATATGAAAAGGGAGAAAATTCCAGATCAACACAAAAGAATTTTAGATAGCACATAAATGGAAGGTATCCGGTAAGACAAGCTAATGTGCAAAAATTTAATGGATATTGCTTTTCCTATAATAAATTCGGTCATATGGTTGCTCAATGTAGAAAAAAATTAAGGACAAAAGATTCATTATTCATTAGTCAGTGTTTCAATTGCAAAAGGCATGGTCATAAATCAATTGAATGCAAAAATGTGTCAATTCACTCTATTGCTAGAAGAAATATAGAATATTATACATGTGGGAAGTTAGGACATATTGCTAATCAATGCAGACTGAGAAGAAACTAATGGAATGGACAAAGAAACATTGTATGCTATAACTCATAACAAGTACGGTCATATTGATAGATTTTGTAGAGGAAAAATCACAAAAAGAAGAGGTCTGGTATACAGAGAAAGGAAAATGGAGAAAAATTACAAAGGAAAGGAAAAGATAACTACGGATGATATCAGAAATCAAATGAAGAAGACATGGGTGAAAAATAATGATTCTGATGATGGAAATTGTTCCATACCAGAACATGCTTCTGGTAACTCTTCCGGAAATTAAGTTAAGGCCACTAGCCTAAGGGGATTTTTATTAGAAAATCCTTCCTCCCTTGTCTATAGATAGCACCAAAATGGATAAAATAGTCATAAAGGTTGACTCTCAGTACATAGAAGCTCTTGTGTTTTTAGAAAAAATATATTTAGCAAATATATTGGTTCGTAGAATATTTTTCTATCATCGCTTGAGAAAATAGAGTCTTCATAAATTTTAGGGCAAGTGCATTTATTGTGCATGTGTGAGCTATAAAATTCAAATTCAAAGCCATCATTTGTCACATTGCATTATCAAAGATAAGAAGGAGAGCACTCAACAAGTGGTTTTCGAAGCAAGAAAAGCGAATTCATCAACAAATTTGTCAACTACCTCAAATCATTCTCGAATTCTTCATATAATTTGGTGTGTAGTTGCAAACGCTAGAAGAAAGAAAGAATGGAGAAAATTAAAGGATTGATCACAGTGGATGAGTACAATAGTGCAAAAATCAGATCTATGTGGAATCTACTACTTCGTGATGAATTGAAACAATTGAACGAAGCCAAACACAGAAATTTGGACATGTGGAATGAGTTTCCATACTTCGAGGATGCAGAACTCATAAAATTCTTGTTGAACAGATTGCACGGTGATGTGTTAACTTTGGATAAACCCTACATAATCTCAAAAGAAGTAATTGATAAACTAACTGGATTTTGTAATGTCAGTGATGTTCCTAAAAAGAAATCTATCTAGAACAAGGAGGTAGAAACCCTAACTGGGATAATTGGATATCAAAGAGCTCTGTTGATAGCAACAATCAAATATATCATCATGAATTACATTGCACACAACATAACCTATAAAATCTTCTACCAAAATCGGGAAGGGCCACATCAGCTCGTGCAGTATATATTGCTCATAAGATGATAATTGAAGGTCGATACTTTGACCTATGCAGATTGTTGAAAGATTAGATGTTTGAGAATGTACAGTTTACAAAAGAATCAAAGTATCCATTTAGGTTTGGCACTCTTATTATATGTTTGGTTATGTGCTTTTTGAACTCATTGTCAAAAATTGACAATGTGGCATGGACATCGGATAAACTAGAATGTAGTCAAATCTACTCTTATGCTAAGAGTTTATCTAATTGGGATTTAGAATTTGATATTTTCTATAAGAACATGCTTATGAAATGTGAATTAGTCATTAATTTCCCTCCTGTGAGGACAATGAAAATCAGTTCCTCTTTCGGTAGCATTGTCGGAGGATAAAAGAGAGGTTAGGAGATTTTTGAATACAACTCTCTGGAAAATAAAGTTCCCAAGTTTGAAGGAAAAGGGAAAGAGAAGGAAGTTATGGAAATTCTAGATGAAGAATATAATGAAGAACCTATGAATCAACTAGAAAATGATTTCAGTATTGAAAAATTCAATGAAGAAGAAGATCTATCAAAAGAAAAACTTTAGCAACTTATCCAAAGTGCAGGTGGTATGCAGAAGATTGCAAGGTTATGGTCAGTCAAACAATCTTATGATCAAGACTTAATCTTGGAATTTCTGAATTCTCACATTGAACTTTGCAAGATCAGATTAGAAAGTCTAAAAGATATTCTACCTGAAGAAATGATCAAGTGTATCAGAGAATCAATGGGATCTGAAGACAAAGGCAAAGAATAAGGTGAAATTATCTCTCACCTGAAAGAGAAATTCAGACTATCCCTTGCCAAGATTAAAAAGAAAATGAATGAGTTAAGGAAGTGCATTGACTTAGCCACAAAGCTCTACAACTACTGTGTTCGTTGGCCTCATGCAGTCAGCAATTACAAGGAGAATTTGGATCAAATTGAGACATAATTAAATGATATTGGTAAAAAATTTGATATGTCCCATGATCTGGATGGATCATTAGAAGAAGAATCCATGAATTGTAGGCAGATCAAATAAAAATTCAAAAGTCCAAGAATGTTCTTGTGGAAACTTTCTAGAAGGTAAAATATTTAGTTGAATATAGGATGGAGTAGTTGGTGGAAATTCTGAGAAATGGTGAAAATTTGGAAGAAGCAATTACTATTCTTGAATCTCTCATTGAGATTATCAAAAAAACTTCCAAATACAACAACTTGATTATCGGCATTGGAATTGCAATTGATAGTTGGGAAAAGTTTCTTCTAGAAGTGAAGAAAAACAACAAGCAAATTTTCTGAAAAGATAAGCAGCAAAGATTTTTCAAGTTTTTGCAATTTTGTTTGAAGGAGGACTATAAGCATATATAAGCCAAATCTAAAGGATTGATGATTTTGAACATGTGTTTTGTCACCTTTTTGCCACCTTTTTTGGTCAAATTTTTGGCATATTGCATCCCAGCTTTTTCATTGACGTCAAAGGGGGAGAAAATGGAGTGAAAAATGCCTTATGAATCTCAGGGGGAGAAAAGTGCAGCAAGCAGTCTGGCATATACCTATAGTGATTCCTACACTTAGTCATTTTTTCACTAAGTGTTGCCATAAATTCCAAAGGGGGATATTGTTGGCATATGGCTAAGAATGTTTTCTTGTAGTTCTTGTCATTGATGGCAACCCCGGTCATGCAACTCAAGTCCTGCATTTGAATGAGAAATACTACTTTTTGGCTCCTACTGGCAGAACAAAACAAAGAACAGGAGATCCGATTAAAGGTATAAAAGTTGATCTAATCATCTCATCGGACAAGTAATTTGGGTTATGAATCCTTGATGAAGGTTTATAGAGGCTTGCAGTATCTTATTTTTTATGTGCACTCACTGATGAGTGATCTAGGAGGTATGATGCATTAATCTATCAATTATCTATGCTAGAAGGTCGACCCGACAAAGTTAGAATTCATGGATGTTTAAGATGAAATTAATTATAAGTTTCATTGTTGAATTAAGTGTTTTATGGGTCCTCTCTTGGTCCTAACCGATTTTGGAGGATGCACATAAATATTTTGTGGTGGATCTAGCCGACAAGTTAAAATATCTTAATATAGTATGAAGCTAACAGTGAAATGAATTAGTCTCTGATTGCAGATATATAAGAGATTTATTTTATCATTTCAGTGTGTGATATTTGGAATGTGTGGAAGATATAAGTAATATTCTATGAATTGTGATTCATTGTAGAGCAGTAATGCAAATTTGATGCGAAGAGCAAAAAAGGGCAAAGCAGAACAAAGCGAAGTGGAAAAGAAGAGAGCAGATCCAAAATAAGATTCATGAGCTTCACCGGAACTATTACCTAGCATTGTCCGATGCTTTTATCTTAGTTCACCTTTTTCAGATGGTTTTAATCTGAATTTTTTAGGCAGTAAGCCTTTATCTTTGAGAAGTGAGCTCTAGGAAGTGTCCTTGAATGCAAGTGCATTCCTTTTATAAACACTATACTTTGAGTACTCAAATTGTGGATTGATCTCCACCATGGTTTTTCCCCTAACAGGGTTTCCACACAAAAATTTGTCATGTTGTTATGGATGTTTACTTTCAATGCATACATATTTTCTTTTATTCAATAATGAAGTGCTTTCATGTTTTGAATGGATGAATTGTTAAAAATAATTGAACATTGATTCACCCCCCCATCTCAGTGTTCCCTTGAGTCCAATAGGATATGGATGGTAGAGGAAGTAAATTTTATTGTACAAAGCATGCATAGGTATTTTTCCCCTATTCTTGATCAAGATCAAAGGAGGGAAGGGAGGATGCATTTGGATTGGATGGAAGGAGGTAGATAGTATGAGGCATAAAAGATGGAGGATATGAAGGTGTAGTATCATAAATTGTCACCTAGGCTAATTTCACACTTATGCTTTGTCTTGGTGCATTTATGAAAAAATTTATAATAACATTTTATAATTTTGATCTCATGAATGAAAATGATGAAGCATTAGTAGCCTATAGTTTAAATGTTAAAATAATCTGGATAGAAAGAAGCATGGTGTTTAGACATCTACTCAACACATAAACGTCTCAATAAATTTTGAGATTCAAATGAGAATATCCCACACAATTTATTTGTGATGAGTGTCCCAAATTCCAAATACGAATGCAATGGCTATTACTACCCAATTCAAGAATGAAACTGACTTTTATTCCTCATTTTTAGAGGTATTTTGGGAATTTTTACTCTGAGCTCGCTATTTCTCTTTCTTAACAAAACTCTATCAAAATATTCTCACATCTTGTACATTCACACAACAACAAAGAATCCTCTTTCTTACATGATATATTGTGACATCTATCATCTCGAGAGAGGGGCCATAACTAATATTAACACTCCCTTTCTTATCATTCAAAACAATATTGTCTATTATTATATTTATTTGATCTCATCTAGTATCTTTTAATCATGACAGGGGTTCTCCTCCATAGCAGGGTTTGTTTCTATCACATATCTATTTTAATTTTTATGTCTTTCAATATTGTTTGGTTGTCTATGGACCTATAGAAACACCAAAGAGGGGGTTTTAAATATCTCTATTTCTAGTTCACTTGAGTCATGTCAATTGAGTTAGTTGAGATTTATTTGCTTCTTAAGATCCCATTTATTGAGAGTAGCAAATCCCCTCTATATTTTGGTGAACCTGATGTGAATCTCTAATGTTGGATCTTTTTGTTCAAAAATTTAATGCATTTAATAATGTCTTCTCAGAGTAGGTCTTTTATACGCTATAGGATTCCCTAGATTATCTCCCAGAGGTATCCCCTTTTATTTGAAAACCTGTTATACAAAATCCACCCTTAGAATCTCCTTCCTTATAGGATGAGAAGTCTATAAATATAATTGTAGTTTTTGCTACCCCTAAAAGGACTAAGAGACTAATAATTTATGTGACTTTATCTAGTCCTTGTCTAAAGAGAGTGCATTATATTTGTGTTTTTCCATTTAGTAATGATTCTCTAGATCTTTATATAAGATATATACAATTTAAAGCTTCTTCTTATAATGTATTAGCTCATACTTATAATAATATAAGGAATAAAAAAAATGTTGATCAACCTACTTCCTTACCACCTTCTCAACCAGATCTCCCTCAAGCACCTAAACCTTCAATCAAGCAAAAAAGTGAGTATGATCAAGTATTAAGAAAATCCTCGAGTTACTCCCGCTAAGATCTCACTTTGGGATTTGCTTTAGATTTCCCTAGTTTATCAAAGTATGCTTCAAGAATCTCTTCAAAATATTTGTTTACCTTCGTCTGCTAGGATGATGGATGTGAATGCATTGATAGATCATATTCAAGTGGATTCACAAAATATTACATTTTATCCACATGACCTCCCACCTTCAGAAGTGTGAAATCAAGAAAATCCATTAATGATAATTGTTTGCATTAATAACATTGGCATTAGGTGAGCTCTCATTGATATCAATTCAACACTCAATTTTTGTAGTCACGATCTAAATATACCTAAGGTCAAGGTTGATTCAAGTTCTCTTATTGCATCTTATTTATTTATTGGAAACCTAGTTTTGATAACATGGGTCGACAAGCTTTGGGCACTATTATTTTTCCCTTAAAGATAGGACCATTCACCATTCCTAACTTGGTTTGTGTTATTCTAGGACCTTTTCCATAAAATATTTTCTTTAGTAGACCTTGGATTCATGCTTTAGGAGCGATCACTTCTATCCTTCATGGTTCTGTTAAGTTTGTTGTTAGCAATCAGATAGTTATGATCAAGGTTGACCCTGATGTTATGCATTTATGTCAAATGACGACAACTAGCCATACTTATATTGCACACACCTTTAATAATTACATTCCTTAATTATATTCTAATGTGTTGACATCTACTCTTATGGTATCTCTTGCAAAAGATACCCTTGAGAAGAATGTCCCTAAAGAAGAAAGTCCTAAGTCTACTTCTACTTCTCCTAAACTAAATGCCTCTTTGGGTGATAATTGGGGATCTTTAGACTTCACCGAATCTTATAATAGGGAATAAACCTATTTGGAAGGCTAGAAAAATGGGTGACGTTGTTTTCTAAGTTTGATCTTAAGTTTGTCACTTAGAAAGCAATTAAAGGCGAAGTTAGCATTAATCAGTTAGAAAACGATCCCTCACCTAACACCTTCCCTAATCTAGACCTGTTCTTAGATTAAAACCTATATAATTTGAATCATGAACCTATATCGGAAATTTATTTCAATGGATTGAGATGTAAAACTAGATTTGGAGCAAGTCTAGTTCTAATTTCACATAAAGGAAATCCAATTCATCTTTCCTTTTTGTTAGAGTTTCATTATACAAATAACATTATTGAGTACAAAGGCCTCATATCTAGCTTGTGTGTCATGATAGCATTTCAAATTAAACATATCTATATTCATGTTGACTTTGAATGAACTGTAAATTAGATCACAAGAATGCATCAAGCTAAGCAATGTAAGCTATCTTAGTTTCAAAATTTGGATTTATCTTAAATGCTTAGTCGCTTCACTTTCTATACCATTGACAATGTTCCTAGGAGAGAAAACCATCACATGAAGATAATGGCAAGTGTTTCTTCCCTTGTACACCCAAAATATAGTGCAAATGAGTACCACTTCATGGTCTAGATTATTCACTCTCTTGCTATCTCAGATAAACCTAAACTCAAGTGATATTATTATGTGCACACATATAGATGTAGGGGAATGGTATTCACATATCTATGACTATCTAATAATTAGAAACTTTCCCGATGATCTAAGTAAGAATAATCATGTTTGGATACGAAAGATTTTAGTTTGATATATCATCCTATATAATTTTTTTTATTGCAAATCCTATAATGGTGTTCTTATTCGATGTCTTACTAAGAATGAGATAACCCTTTCCCTTCAAGAATCCCATTCCACCTTTGGGGGTGGAAATTTTGGTGGTAAATCCTTAGCTCATAAATTGATACACATGGGATACTATTGGAAAACGATCGAGAAATACTCCTTTGCCTTTGTCAAGAAATGTCCTCAATGTCAACAACATAACAATCTTATCTGAGCTCTTGCATAGGAACTTCATACTCAAACTTCTCCTTGGCCTTTTCAAACCTATGGTTTGGATATCATTGGAAAGATATCTCCCCCTTCTTCTAAGGGACACACCTTCATCATAACAACAACATATTACTTCACAAAATGGGTTGAAGCTGTTTTGCTTCAATCTACAACTTTCTTCTAAATAACATAATTTCTCACTTTGGATTGCCTTCTACCCTTGTCTCTGATAATGGAACACAATTTAAGAACAAGGAGGTAAACAATTCTTAGAAAAAAATCATATGCGCACTAAAGATTGGCATACTCAATTGACTTATGTATTGTGGGCCTACCACATGAGTTTTCGTATGACTAATGACACTACTCCATACAACCTCGTACATATAGTGTTGATGCTATCATTCCCTTAGAGTTACAAATTTCATCTTTTAAGAGTTTCCTGTAAAGGATTGATTGATGAGGACACTTACCATACCGAATGTCTAAACCAACTTGAGTTGCTTGATGAGAATCGAATAAAGGCCCTTGAGCACCTTTAGGCTTATAAAAAATATTTATCAAAGAATTACAATAAAAATGTTCTCTCTCTCACTTTCAACATTGGTGATCTCATTCTTTACGAGAACTAGATTAGGGTAAGCACACCACCTAACCAACAGGGGAAATTTAGTCCTAACTAGTTAGGTTCATACATAATCACCTTTATTTATGGTTTTGGTGCCTATGGACTTTCTAAAACGTATGGCATACCACTAAAGGAACTAGTAAACACTATGAACTTACGTTGATACTATGTATAGAATTCCTTTATGTGTCGTATGCATGACACTTGACTCTTTCTAGAATCAAGTATGTTGTGCTATGAAATTCCTTCCTCAACACATGGCTTATTCATTGTGCTATGATGCATACATTTATGGTTAATTTATTTAAATGGGAATTAATAATATGTGTATTTTGGATTCTACCTGTATTATAGGTCAATTCTTTTCATAATCTTAATTTATATTATTAGTAGATTGATCATTTATTTATATATATGCAATATCTTTATTAATTAGCATGCTTCATTTCCACGTGCATCTATATCTTCATAGTATTTGATTAAGCATATATTTCACATGTTTTTGATTAAATCATGAATGCATATAATCTAATCATACATCAACATGCATCCATAAAATACATGAAAATATATATATATATCAAGAGCACAAGTCATAGTTAGATCAAAATCTCATATATATGAATAAATTTATCAATGTACATGTTTCTCCATCACTACAAAAAATGTGATGCATGTATATGTGTATATGACTATATACATAAAATTCTATACACCGTGAATGTCTATATCAAAAATTTACATACAATATGTATGTCTATAACCCTAGAGCATGGGTCCCAGAGCCTTCTAGTACTGGCCAGATCTAGATTTGGATGTGGATGCTGATGTACTGATACATGGAACTAATGTTGGGAAAGTGATCTTGAGACTAAGGTGTGTAGGCCCCTAAACTCCCTTCTCAACCCTACAATCTGCTCCCTCTAGTACATGATTTTCTCCCATAGGGTGTCCTCTCTTTGCCTCACAACTGTGATGTCATCCATCAGATGTTGAACTCAAAGATGGTCATATGTGGGGGTGCTCTTCCTCACAACCTCAACCTCCCTCCTGAGCTCCTTACCCTTTTTATGAAGGGGTCACATGTCTACTCAATCCTCTATGCCTTCCTCATAGCTTGGTATCACTTAGTGAGGACAATGTGAAGTTTCACTATCCTCTAGCCCCTCTAGCCTATCATCGCGTTTAGATATGACTCCCTCTACACCATCTCCACACAAGTCTCCTCATAGACCATCTTGAGTTGTGCTATAGGCTTGAACAGTTAGAGATACCTCCTAGTTGTCTAATGTGGTTGATATGCATCTAAGATGGGACCTTGTATCTATACTACTAGTACAATTTATGCTAATGCTCGATTGAAGAAGTTGATACACTCTCGTGTAAAAACTAAAAACATAGAGAAGAGGATGTGTATCAGTACCACATCATGATAATCATAGTATAATCATAAAATTGAAATCATATCTAAATCAAAATCCAGCTCATACATGGGTCATCAACTCACTAGTCTAGATCAACTATGTGGCTTGGCTCCCCGAGGCCCTTGATGTACCTATTGCTATAGATAGAGATACCTTGATCTACACTACCTATGGTGGAGGACTCTTGGTAGGGGCACTTGATGGTGGAAGCATCAAGACAAATGGGACGATTGCTGGGGAATACACTCTTTTCCATATCCTAAGCCTCTCCACCGCTACCTCCTTTGTCTCCTCCTGTTGGTCCTCCTCCCCTTTAGATTCCTATACACCTGGGTCTCCTTCGAGAGCATCCTCAAGGAAGATGGGAGCCAGGCCTATTGTCTCCCACCACTGTTATAATCCATATGTCACCCCCACATCATCCATGTCCAGTAGGGGGTGGATCATTGTCAATCATTGCTCCTTACATTGTTTGGCGTGATGTCCCTGATAGTAGGATAGGGTAAGTCCCTGAATTTGATGGGACTCCTGAATGTTTTGATATATGTGGGTATAGTGTGCGAAACTATCTACATCTACCCAAACTAGTGGATGGCCTATTACTAGTAGTATGGTATAATAATATGATCATGACAAGTAGCTAGGAACTGGTCACGTTGCATGAATAACAACTATGTCTTATTAGTGGTCCATCTCTCCATACCCTGATATGATCACCATAACACATCATCGACTCTGATCCGACCCACAATCTGTCTCCAAAATAGTAAATCTCTAAATCTCCATTATCATACTAGTGGATACATGTGGGCTCGGGGATGATCACTTGTAATCCATTGATGAAATCGGGTGGTTGAGTACAAGTTATGTGCTTCAAGGACCACACCTAAAGGAGCGTGCAGGATTTCAAGCTAAGGTACTCATAGTGAACATATCACCCAAGTTCATTGTATAAATGGGATAGAATGCTCTTACCCCAAGCGAATACAACACTCTACTCCTCCATCTCCTTGATGTAGTGAACAAGGACCGCATGTAGGTGGGAGCCTCGTCAATCTGTAGCAACTTAGAGTGCCACTATTGAAATCATGATGTGATGTACGAGGGGCACTACAACTTGCCCCTGATCTATCCACCTTAGATATATGTGTCATGTTGTATTCGTAGGGACAACTCAACTAATGCAACGGACTTGTCTTATCATGATATATCCTTTCCCCTTGGATGGGGAGACCTAGAATCTGATAGACATCCATCAAGGTGATGATCATCTCCCCTATAAGGAGATAAAACAACTTCATGTTGAAAGATCCCATATCTCCATCAATTCCATCAACATCACTAGATGAAACTTCATCTCTAACATCTCATATACCCACCAGAGTCTGACTCATCAATACAAACTATGGTCATGTGTTCTCATGTCCCCTATGCAACTGTGTAGGAGCGATAAGATCAAGTCATCAATTTTCTCACGAACCTCTAGTAAACCCTACAAAAACACAACTTGGTCACCCAAAATCCTACATCTTTTCTATCTATACCTACTTTAAGCATGCCATACTTTGAATTCTTCATAATTTTCAAATCTGACTCTAAGGATGCTAGCACGCCCTCCTGGATGAGAGTGTATCCTTGGGACATCAATGTGTTAGGAGGATGCTAGCACGTTAGGAGGATACTAGTGTGAAACCATCCCTTGAATGAATGTGAAGGATCCTAGATGCCAACGTGAGTCTAGGACGCCGACATACACTGAGGATTCTTGTGCTACTCTAATTTTCCTACTAAAATTAAATGCATAAAATAAAGAAAAAATTGAATTTTTTGACCTTCCTCACCTAGTGGCTTGTCACTCTTTAAAATAGTTTGAAACTCCTCTACACACGATGGCCAAAAATATCATGAATGAGGCATCTTTCCTCAAGGTCTAGAACTCTATGCAAAAATCCTCATCATGAATAATCAAAATGACCCTTTTGGGGCCCACCTTATAAGTATATGGTTGAATTTTCACCCATTTTTGAAATTTTATGTGGCAGTTATGATTCGACTACCTTCCTATTTTTACCCTCCTCGTTGGAGGAAAATAAATGAGGTGGCATATATTCACACCTTTATCAACTTTTTCTTCAGACCTACTAATGTCTTCTTAAGAATTCTTCTCGCCAAAGTAGCTTCTTCCATTTTTGGAATTAAAATATTTTTTATTTTGCAACACCCATATTTTCACATCATATGTTATAGATTTTCACTGAGCACTAGGGAATCTTTTGTGTCGACCTTTCTGGCCTCTACAATATCCTTTTTTGGGTTTATTTTTTTACACATTTTTAGCTACTTTAGTTTAGTTGATTTGTCTAAACTATCAACTCACTAAAGTGGGGGAAAATGTAGTATAAAAAATTGTACCCTATGCCAATTTCAAACTTACACATTGCACTTGATGCCTTTATGATAAAATTCATAATTGGTATTTTAAAATTCTAATCTCATGAATGGTAATGATGAAGTGTTAGTAGCTTATGATTTGAATTTTGAAATAATTTGGATAGACGCAAGTTTAACACATAGATGTCTACACAACACATAATCGTCCTAATAAAATATGATATTCAAGAGAGAATATCCTATGTATTTTATTTATGACATGTGTCCCAACACCCAAATACGGTTGTAATGACTATTCTCACCTAGTTCAAGAATAAAACTAGCTTTTCTTCCTCATTTTCAGAGGTGGTTGGGGAGTTTTTACTGTGAGCTCTCTATCTCTCTCTTAATGAAACTCTATCAAAATAATCTCACATCTTGGACATTCACAACAACAAAGATTCCTCTTTCTTATGATCTTGTCATGTTGTCTCAAGAGAGGAGCGAAGATTGTTGGTAATGCTCTCTTGCTTATCATTTAAACAATCTAATCTATTATTATATCTATTTGATCTCATCTAGTGTCTTTTAATCATGATAGGGGTTCTCCTCCATGTAGCAAGGTTTTTTTTATTACGCATCTATTTTACTTTTTATGTTTTTCAATCTTTTCTAGTTGTTTGTGGAGGTGGAAAACAAAAAAAACAAGGGTTTGACTGAGTAAATCCCCTATACAACCCCAAAAACTTCCCCATCTCCATGTGTGCAGGTGACAAACAGGTTCTAGGATTTATTTGTAAAAATGAGAGTGTGTATGTGTAGATGTCCTCGCAACATGTTGGCATCCAAGTCAAAGACTTCACCTGATTGATTATCATATTTTATGTATTTAGATCTTTTCATTTTTGTGAACTAGAAACATTTTTACCACCTGGTATTTGCAAGTTATTTGACATTTTTAGTTACATTTGTTGTCAAGCATAGATTAGAACTCAATTTTAAGTCTTTATTTCCAGTTCACTTGAGCCATGCCAATTGAGGTAGTTCAGATCTATTTTCTCCTTAACAGCCCATTGTCTTGAGAGTATAAAATCCTCTCCTCTACAAAAGGATGGAAGGTGTAGATATTTTACCCCTAGCCTCATCAAGATCAAAGGAGAAAAGGGAGGATGGATATATATAGGATGGAAAGACATAGGATTTAAGGGATATGTGATTGAGGATATTGGGATGGAATATGTTAATAAGGTGAGGTATATAGGGAAAATGAAACTTATGGAGGTTCTTAGCCTTGTTAAGATCAAAAGTAGAAAAGGGAGGATGAACTTAGATACGGGATGAGGGATATTGGAGGATATGTATAGGATGTGGTAGGTAGAATTGATGAAGCTTGGCCCCAAGTGTATATTGCAAAAGGATGAGGAGATTACTCATGATGATTTTTTTGAGTTTCACCAGGATACTTTCCCAAGGTGCCACAAGAAGTGGTTTTCATCATTGGACGAATGATTTCTCTTTACCTTTTTCATTTTTTTTTCTCCTTTTGGGTATTTGGAATAGTATGGATGGATAAGGATGAAGATAAGCATGTGGATAGGTGGATTCAGAAGATAGTGGATACATGATAGGGAGATGGAGGAAGGACTTAAGAATCTAGTTTCATGGATGGTATCCATTGAAGATGTGCTACAATGGAACATGGAAATTAGCACTATCCTCATATACATTGGTAGAATTATTCTAAGGGAGATGAAATGGAAGGAGATCATGACATGGAGTGGAACCTCGGTGTCATGATCATGAGAGGGGAGAGAATCATTGGATGGGATAGAACTTGTGCATTGATCTTTATTTAGATATGCATCATGATATGTCATGGGAGGGATATTTTTCTCTTGATATGTAAGGGTATTATTGGATGAAGTGTAAGGTATACTTTTCTCTTGAGATGGAAGGGTATTATTGGATAGGATGGAAGGAGTTGTTTGATCTTGAAATGGATCCCAGAATCCATTCTATTGTGCTTTGGACTAAGGCATTGACATAGTTCATTATTTTTAGATAGTTTGGTGGGAGAGGAGTGTTGGGTAGAATATTCAACTTGGGTACATGGAGATATGGGAGATTCATGAGTTTTAGGGGATTGGGGTTTGTCTTGATTTGGAGGAGATGGATGTGGATGCATGATATGTGGGTATTGCACAAATTTATTTGTGGGTGGGGGTTAGGATCATTTAATCCTTGGAGGGAATCATGATATACATGGAATTCAAAGTGAATTTATAGGATTGGGCTGATGTGGATTATAAGGATGTGGGTGGGATTTGAGGGGAGGTTTGAATGGGGGTTTTGTTTCTCTTGTCAAAGGAAGGTGGAGGATGAGAAATAGGATTTAGATTAGAATTTTGTGGAGGTGGGGAGGATGGAAGTTTGGAACCAATACTAAGGAGCTATCTAACCATGGAATCTTTATCATTGTTAAATTAGTAGGTGAGGATGAAATCAATAGTGGTGGATGCTGATGATGTGGATGGTAAGGATGTGGGTGGGATTTGAGGAGAAATTTGGGTGGGGTTTAGTTTCCCTTTTAAAAGTTATCATAAGAAGAAATAATGGAGATGTGAAGAGGTATGATATGGTAGTTTGTGTTAGTCATTACTTGGATAGAATGAGTTTGATTATGGACATGTGATTGGTGGAAGCTTGGATATTTTTTCCTATTGACAATGGATTCAAGGTGGTCCATAAGACTCTCACTATTGTCATGTGGATCATACTTAGGTTGGTAAACAAGACTATCCTCATCATCATCAATGTAAAATTGGGGTTTACCTTGATTGTTATTTTTGGTCTTGTTGGGGTAAGATATGAGGTCATGATGTTGGATTGGATTGGAATGGATGAGGGTGAATTATAATAGATTAGATTGGGTGGATGATATATTACATGGTTAAATATATGCTAGAGTATTGATTGGAAAATATAATTTTGGGATTGATTTTGAATGAGGATGGAAATTAGGATGATAAATTATAAATATTTTGGGGATTAGGGTATGTGCAGGATCATCATGGAAAAAACAGGCCCTTGAGTGGCAATAAAATTCAGAAAATCAGAGTTAGTTAACTTGACGTAAAAAAATGAATAAGTTATCTATATTATTTTAAAAATATGTAAGAGTATAATCTATAGAAAATTGAATGTAGTTTCTAAACTACTAGGTTTATTTTAAAAAAATAAAAATCTATTTGGTGAAAATTTGAAATTTCAATGCAGTAGTACTTAAATTTTAGGGAAAAAATAAGGAGGTGTCTATCAGACCACCCTAACCACAAGAAAATGATAATATTTTTTTATAAGATTTTATATATAAGTAGGGGACTCATGTCTCGATGTGATGCATATTTTTTTGTAATTAGTTTCCAAGTAAATAATTAATTATGATTTTTTTAATACAAATTTTAAAAAATATAAAAACTTGTATGTCTAACCACGTTAACTTGGTCAAAACTTCATGAAATTCAATTTTATTTTTTTAATCCTATAGTATGTGAAGCATACAGTGTGACGCATATTTCAGATTCAAAAAAAGTGATAATGTTTGAAAGTTATAGATATTTTTCAATCAACCTACCAATCAAGACTTTAGTCATAATTCAGATAGAAAATGAATAATAATTATTTATTAAATTCAAAGTAAAGAATAATTTATATTGGTGGAAAGCTGAGAATATCCTTTAAAAACCCTTTTCATTTCATCAATTTTGGGTAAAACAAAAGTCATTAGCCACATGGGTCATCATATCACTTAGATATCGCCACTTTTTGGCCCATCATGATCCTGCACATACCCATTAGAATAATATGACCTAAGGATAAAGATGGAGGTTGAGATTATTTTTGGGGATCAAATTTCAAGATCTTAAAATTATCTAACTTAATGGAGGATGATTCTCTATCCTTAGATAAAATAACACTCTTAAGTAAGAGTTGATTGAATTTGATTTCTACTTAAGATAGAAAAATTTCTTAAGTAGGAATTGATGGGATTTGATAACTATACTTAAGATAGACTAATGTTCTTAAGCAAGTTTGGATTAAGGATAGGATCAACTTAAGGTCTAGTGATTTTTGTTTGGGAGGTTGGATTTGAAATAGATGATAGTGGATCAAGGCTAAGAATTTTGGGTGAAGGATTTTGATGATGATGATGAAAGGACATGGTTTATAAAGGAGATTAAGTCCTTAACCAAATTTTGATGTCCAACAAATGATTTTTCATTAAGGATTGGGGATTGGATGCTTTATTGAGATAAATGGATGGATAATGGGTGATTGTATTTGAATGATGGGTAGATGGATTATATTAGGATTTGGTTGGAATGAGATTAGGTTGGTAACACTCGATTATGTTAAGATGATGATGACTAGAGGATAATTAGGATAAAAATGAACGATGAAAGTAGATTAAGAGAAGAGGTTTTAATATGGATTAGGAAGAATAATTAGGATTAGGGTCCTAAATGATGGATTTAGTGATGGATTGGAGATATATTGGGATGATTAGGATAAATAGGATGAAGTGGATTAAATGATTAGGGATGATTAGGATAAAATGGATGATTAATATTATTAGGGGGACAATTATGATGATTATGGATTATTAAGATGGGATGATTAGTGTGATTAGAAATTTTTAGCATGAGATGAAGGATTGGATACATAGATTTGGATGAAAATATCAAGAGATTGGTTGGATTACCTAATAAAGGTTTTAATTTATTAACTAGGAGGTAGATTTTAAAGAACACAAAAAAATATATCTTAAGGAATTCAAAGATAGGCCTACATTAGTTTCATGCAAGAAGACACACCGAGAACTTGTACAAGACTATTCAAGTGGGAGTTTTAACTTAATGTGGGCTCACAAAACAAAGGCTAATACCTCAAGATTAGTGAAAGGAATTTATTTTTCAAGAGTAAATAGATTGGGATCTAGTGGCACAAGGGATCACCTTTTCCATTTCCTGGGAGGTCCTAAGACCTTGCCCAAAGAGCTTCTATCTCTACTCAGGGAGATATATGATGAGTAAATTCAAGTAAGATATTGTAACTTGCACCACACTAAGCAATGACCAAAAGGTCTTAAATTAGGATGAAGAAGGTTGTTAGGGAGTCCTCTAAATACCTCAAGGGTACAAGAGGCCCAATATGTAGATGAAAGTGAATAATTTTAAAAATTCAGGAGGAGAGGGTAACCCATTCTACACCTTCACTTCTCCAAGGTATGTAGTTCTTGTAGGCTTAGCTTAGAATGACAAGATTCCACTTCCAAGAGAGGTGTCTTTCAATTCACCTCTTATTTTTATACTTCACCAAAATATAGGAGTTGAGGTCATCCCCTACGGTGATGAAATCCCTATGAAAGCCTCCTAAAAAGGAATGATCCAAGTGTTTTTGGTCACCCAAGATTGCATGAGGCATAAGGGGACATCATACACACATTGGGTTCCTTGGGATAACAATGAAAAGAAAACAAAAGAGTAAGAGATGTTTTTGATCTTCAAGATCACACAAAGGTGCAGAAGAGAGAATACACACTGGACACACCCAAAGACAATAAAAAAAAAAGTTCATTAACCTTAAATACATGTGAAAATTTAAGACTAGTTAAATGATAATGCCTTAGATGAATGTAGTTGCAACATAAATGTCTTAGTAGTTTCACAAGATAATTCTTGGAGTAATGAATATGGCTAAAAGAAAATGTATTAGAATTTATAATAAAACTCCTAAAAAGATTAAAAAAATAATGGTATAATGCAAAAAAATAGATGGAAATAAAAGATATACTTATCACAAGATTATAATTTCATTTTTTTTACTTTTCACATAGTCAACTAGATTTAATTATTTTGTAAGGGTATGTGCAAGATCATGATGGGCCAAAAAGTGGCGATATGTAAGTGATATGATGGCTCATGTGGCTAATGACTTTTTTCTTGCTCAAAATTGATGAAATGAAAGGGGTTTTTAAAGGAGATTCTCGGCTTTCCACCAATATAAATCATGTTTTACTTTTAATTTAATAAATTATTATTATTCATTTTCTATTTGAATTACGCCAAAACTCCTGATTGATTGGCTAATTGAAAAACATCTATAGCTTTCAAACGATATCACATCTTTTGAATCCAAAATATGTGTCACATTATATGCTTCACATACTATAGGATTAAAAAAATGAATTTCATGAAGTTTTGACCAAGTTAAGGTGGTCAGACATACGAGTTCTATATTTTTAAAAAGTTGTAATAAAAAAATCATAATTAATTATTTACTTGCAATAAAATTACAAAAAATATACATCACATCGGGACATGAGTCCTCTACTTATATCTAAAATCTTATTAAAAAATATTATCATTTTATTGTGGTTAGGGTGGTCAGACAGACACCTACTTCTTATTTTTTCCTTGAAATTTAAGTACTACTGCATTGAAATTTCAAATTTTCACCAAATAGTTTAAAATAAATAAATAAAACTTGTAGTTTAGAAACTACATTCAATTTTCTACAGATTCTATTCTTACATATTTTTGAAATAATATAGATAACTTATTCAAATGTTTACATCAAGTCACCTAGTTCTGATTTTTTGAATTTTCATCACCACTTAAGGGCTTTTTTTTCCATGATGATCCTACACATACCTGTAATATTTCTGGCTCCAAAATAAAAATTCAAAAAATAAAACCTTACTAAAATTCTAAGAGTTTTACAAAAATGTAAAAAATATCTAAACAATTACTTGATTTGTGCCCTAGAAAGTAGATTTATGAAAAAGCCCTAGTCGACATAGATCTTATTATTTAATCAGCTTTGCGACCTCAAAAATATAAATATAAAATAAAGGTAAATAAAATGGCAGATAATGTAACAAACACAGACAATATCTTCACCTAAAACCCTTATTTCTCCTTAGATAGAGTTGAAGTATAGTGCACCCTAGCTCTGCTTGATTTGCTCTTTTTATGTATGGATGAAATATGGTTTCTTATCAAACCAACAACATGATGATCGGATTGAGATGATAAGAGATCATGTATAGATAGATAAGGATATGATAATTGAAGATTAGCTAAGTTATAGAAGAAGTAGATAGAAAATATAGCAACACAACCATAGGATGAGAGAAGATCATCAAACTGTATGAGACCTCTCATTTATAGAAGTTTCATGAGAGAAATCAAAGCCAAGATGGATTGGTTGATGGACAACTAGGATTGATTGAGGATTAGGGTTTGGATTAAATTTATGGTCATGTGACAAGTGTCACATGAGGGATAAGGGCTAGGCTTAGGATTGGATTAGGGAAACATCCTTATATAACTAACTAGGATTTAGAGATGTAGTATGAAATAGATGGATGAGATGAAAAGATAGTTTGAATTTTTTTAAAGTGTGCAAGTTTAATGAGTCTAGACAAGGTCTTAATTAGTCACGTGACTCCCAATAATTAATTAAATAAGAATAATTTTTTTTAATCAGTTATTAGAGAAGGGTAGTGTGGAAGGATAAATTAATTAATTAAATAAATAAATAATATTTATTTAATTAAAATGGGGGATAAAGGTGAAGGATAAATTAAATAAATAAATAAATGATATTTATTTAAATATAGTGGGGGTTAAAGGTGAAGTCCATAATATTTATTTAATTAAAGTGGGGGATAAAGGTGGGGGATAAATTAATTAAATACATAATAAATATTTAATTAATTAAAATGGGGGATAAAGGTGAAGGGTGAATTAATTAATTAAATAATATATATTTATTTAATTAAAGTGGGGGACAAAAGTGAAGTATAAATTAATAAATAAATAATAAATCTTTATTTAATTAAACTGGGAGATAAAGGTGGGGGATAAATTAATTAAATACATAATAAATATTTAATTAATTAAAATGGGGGATAAAGGTGAAGGATGAAATAATTAAATAAATAATATATATTTATTTAATTAAAGTGGGGGACAAAAGTGAAGTATAAATTAATTAAATAAATAATAAATCTTTATTTAATTAAAGTGGGGGATAAAGGTGGCGGATAAATTAATTATATACATAATAAATATTTAATTAATTAAAATGGGGGACAAAGGTGAAGGATGAATTAATTAATTAGTTAATATATATTTATTTAATTAAAGTGGGGGACAAAAGTGAAGTATAAATTAATTAAATAAATAATAAATCTTTATTTAATTAAAGTGGCGAGTAAAAGTGAAAGATAAATTAATTAAATAAGTTATTATATATTAATGACTAGGATATGGTAAAGTCAAATGTGGTTAAGGCATAGTCAAATTTTAGGTGTCTACACCTTGTTCATCCCATTTTTAATATTTATCAATAATTAAATTATAGTGTCAATTTTATAAAATATTACACATAAATAATTTATTATTTTTAAAAAAAATTAATTATAAATTGCATTAAAAATCTATTTTATCAATTTCCATCATCTCAAAATTCAAAATACATGTCATTTTCAAGTGGTTCAAGTAAAAAGTTCAGATTAGTGTTAGTCATTTCCCTTATAAAAAAGTGACATAATTTTCGCTTTCACCAATCGATCTTCCCTCTCTTTTCTTTTGGAATGTGTCTATGGGAAATGCTCCCAAATATTCTCAAATACTTAACTAATGTTTTCCTACCTAATTAGGATTATTTTGGAGGGATGCTTTCCAAGATTTTAGTCAAACTTCAATTGATCAAATAAATATGAACTACTTCTCCCCATTAATTTTCTCTGACATTACACACTTTGAACATTAAATTTAAATTTATCTTTGAGTGTTATGTTCATTTTCTTGGCTACTCCATTTTTATATAGATTAAATGGAGCTAAGATTTTCCTCTTCACTCCCTTTTATTTGCAAAAGTTAACAAGTTTGATAGAGGTATACTCCCCAATTGTCTAATCTCAGTCATTCAATTTTTTATCACATCCATTCTCAACCTATTATACAAACCCATTGAAAATATCAAATGATTTAGATTTATTCTTTAGAAAGTAAATAGATACCATTTGAGTGATGTCATTGAGGGATATCATGAATATTGAGATTTCGCTTTGAAAAATATCTATATTGGTTCACAAAGATCATAATTAACTAACTCCAACTTCTTGGAGGCTCTCCATGCTTTCTAAGAATCCAAATTTTCTCTATTAATGTTTCCCCACAATACAAGCTTTGCAAAAAAAACTTATTTGTAGTGATGGGTGGTAGATGGTCATATAATACATTTTGCTTGAACCTTTTCTTCATCAACTTGAGGTTAATATGGCCAATAATTTCATGCCATATTTTATTCCTTAATGCAACTTGAAACTGAACCTTTAGAGTATTTTTTCCTCAAGTAAGATATCGATCCTTGCATATATTGATCAAATACTAATTTTCCCTTACTATCAAGTATCTTAGAAGTTCTACATGTTCAAAAATTTCCTTCATATTTTTGTCAATGCTTTGGATGGTTAAGGTAAGATTTTTTTAGTCCTAGAAGGAGTAGAACATTATCAATACCTATTATACCTTGAGTTGGAACACTGAGTGGAGACCTACCAATTCATTCAACATGTAATTGTGAACCATCTCCTAATGTAACAATGTCTCCATGTTGCTTTACTACACTTCTCAACTTGTTAATATCACTAGTCATGTATTGAGTAGCAACTAAATCGATGATCTCAACATCATCATTTTGACATATTCAAAAGCATCTACTAAAAATATTTTTTGACTTTCATTAGATCATCTTCAATTCTTAAATCAACTATCATACCTCCCTATTTACTTTTTGCATCTTTCTTCCTCTAGTTTTGGTGCTTGAAATGACCATGATAATTACAATAATATCAAACTTTCCTTTTCATTTTCTCATCATTATGCACAACAAGATTCTTTTATCATTGCAGTTTCATGCTCTTGAACTTAGAAGCAATTTTTTTTCTTGATTTGATTAATTATTTCTATTAAACATTTGTTATTAAACATTTGTTCATGTTACAATCTAGTAGTTCCTCCAAAGCATTGAATTTTAATGAATTTTTATCTTCCAATCAATTTGAGTGTAGTGTTAAAATATTTAACAACTTTGATAAATTGTTAAGGGTTATGGAGATGAGATCTTTCCTAGTGATAGTCTCATCCACATTAGTGAGGATTTAAAGTATATCTTTGATGTTTGAAAATGCTCAATTATTGATCTATCCATTATTATATTGTATATTGAGTTTGGATCATATCTTCTCTTTCTTGTGCTCAATGATTATGGTGATTATGTTCAAAGCTTCCTTCGGTGTGGTTACATTCTACATATTTTTTTATCAATATGCCACTAATAGACAAGTTTATCAGGGCTAGTGCTTGACATGATTTCTTGTCAAATTCTTCTTATAAATGTGCATTTATATGATGTCTTGTTGTAGGTCCATCAAGAATGAAGGCGAGCTTTGAAAATAGAAACATTTTCTCATCTAATAATGTAATTCTCCCAAGTTGTTAGCACTAGTCAACTTTATGGAGATGACACAATATATTATTTGTCATTCTACAAAGCTTCTAAGAGAATTTGTTAGCCCACCTAAAATTAATCTCAGTTCTATACTATAAATACATTATTTGTCATTCTAGGAAACTTTAAAAAAAAATTGATAGCCCTACTAAAATTATTCCTAATTCTATATTACATTAAGGCAAAGCCTTTATAATCTTTACACAAGCTTCTCTTTGCTTTAATAGGGCAAAGCACTTAATTTTAACAAGCATGCATTGTTTTAATATGTATCTATCAATGTATTTAATTCAATACAAAACTTTTTATTAAAAGGAACTCTCACAACATTTTAGATTTAACAATGATCTTTGTAATCATGCAACATTTTATTTGATAATTGTTAAAATTAAAGAACAAGCTATATTTACTCTATATTATTTAAAAATTCAAAAATCTTATTAAAAAAAAGACATCCAAAGTGTCTCTATACATAAAAACATAATTTCAACAGTAGTAACCGATTAGTTCCTAAATATATTTAGGAACAAAGATGGAAACTGGTTTTTAAAAGCCATGCATGCTTTCAAACCATTAGTAGGACTCTCATGTTTATGTATTGTCTTCTCATAAATGTGTGCATATTTTCAGTACTGATTGTTGGATACAACTGTGCCTTCTGTTATTTTCTCAGTACTGGCTACTAAATACATCCATGTTTTTCTGGAACCACGTGTTGTATACTTGTTGTGGAACTTCTAGTAAGGTTGGTGGTATTTACTTGTGGTCCAACAAACTGTCTTGTAGGAGGATTTTCCCATTTTCATTTGGTCTTCCATGTGCCATAGGAAAAACTTGAAACAACTCTAAAACTCTATACCGTATAACAGCTGAAAACAGTGCCTATGAAAGAAAGAGATTGAAGTTACACGAGCCTATTGAATTAAAAAGGAAAATTAACCAAGATTATCTATGATTTCGTGTGTAAAGTGGACAACGGCCTGAGATAAGTGTGAACTATAGGATATTCATTTATAGCGTCCTGACAACGCAACATATTGCTGTTATATCCTAACTTTGGGGAGCTGCCAAAACTGACAATTCAGATCTGATTATAGTATCTTAATTCGGTGTGGTGAATAAGCTCTACCAAAGATGTATAGATTTTCCGAACCAGTCTTCATTGTCCATTATTTTAAGCTCTATACAAGAATTCGATTCACATTTTGTGTCAGCTGTATCAAAGCAATTTCTTTTGGACTGTCCTATGGTTCGAACCTGCAAACTAAGAGCTTTTCCTTCTACCAATTAGTTTTGGTTAATTTTCTATACCGAGATAACATCATGGATTGTGAAAATTTCAAAATTTTATAGTTTCCACAGTCTATATAATTAATAATCATAACAGATTTTTTGATTTGATCGTGTACAATTTTTTATTATCAATATTCTGGATCAAATTAGGTGATCCATCATGAGTATGATCTTCGACTGAAAGTCAAGAACTGTAATCGTTTTTGTTAATTGATATTGGCCCGAGCACAAGCCATAGACTGAAATCTCTTCAACTGAAAATCAAAATAATAATTGTTTTTGTTATTTGATATGGAAACAGATCCTTAGAATGAAATCTCTAGAAACAAAAACAATAATTTTCTATATTAAACTAGAAATAAATCTTAAATAAAAGCTTGCTCAAACAAACCATAATTATTGTTAAATTGCTTTGGTTCCAACCACCATTAATTTTGTTGTAAATTTACAACTGAATTGATTGCATGGGTTAGCCCAAACAAACAATATTTATTGTTAAATCGGTTTTGTTCCAACCACCATTAGTTTTGTTGTAAATTTACAAATGAATTGATTGCATGTGTTAAATCCATGTATATCGTTTCCAGGTTTATTTTACTTAGCAAGCTTATTAGCATTTCACAGTAACCGTGATCTTGCAAGTAATGAAATTGACGCAACCATTCCTTTGTGTAGAAGAAAATACATTTCTATTCACATTGGTATATGCTTGAGATATACAACATTATTGGCCTGTAAATTCTCTTTTTTTTATTATAAGTACAGATGTTTTCTTGTCCTTGAATTCGGTTCATACACAGCTAGAGGTACAACGGATTATAACAATGACAACGACGCGGAGGGAGAGAAGAACCTAGTGAAATGTGTTTTAAGAGGACGAGTTAATTGAGTTAACGTAACTCTTTCCTTTAGTGCCTGTAGTTCTGATAAACATACGGTACTCATTGAACGTCATCTGTCTGTACTTTACAGGATTGGAATCATCTATCAGGTCCTTCGCAGGCCCAACTTGCTTGTCTCCTTTTGGATTACAGAAAATCACTATTGACATACGTTCGTTGTTATTGTACACAATACTTCTGTGTTCTAAACTTTTGTAGATGCCGTTTGTTAATATCTGCAGAAAAGAATTGAAATCTATAAGCACCAAGAATCTGCATGGAGTTACATGAATTCTGAAAAGAATGGTGAAATACCCACCTCAATCTGATCTCCAAGGTTTATTATGAGAGCATTAGGAACAGGACGTACAGGAATCCAGTAATCTCCCTTCCTAACCTGAAGACCTGAAATATCATTCTGAAGAAGAATGGTAATGCCTCCAGGGTCTGAGTGAGGAGAGAGACCAAATGTGAGGTCTGGTTGTGGGCATACTGGATAGTAATTCACTCTCACACATATGCCAATATCTTCTTCATCTCCAAAAGCATCTTCCAGATATTTGGTTGGAAGACCCAAATTTTGAGAGAATACAGACAGTAAGGTTCTGCACACTTGTAGAGCTCCATTGCAGTATTCTTTCATTGTAGGCCTGCAATCATGTTGCCATTGCTAAGGTGTGAGAAATCCAAGAGAAAAAGTAGTAAATATTTGATTTCATGTAGACAGTACTGTACCTATTGCTTACTACCTCCAATTGATCCTCAAGGGTAAATGGAATAGTTGTACAGCATATATCAAAATATGACATTATTTTTGTTTTATTATCTTGGTTTGGGAGAGCCTCAAGCCTTGTAAATCGAATAAATTACAATATAGTAGACAGAGCAAGTATGCCATTTACATCAAATCTATGTCTACTCAGATCTATAGATAATCATTCTTATGCTTCAAAAGTAAAACAAAGTATATAATATATCCAATCATTTGTTTAGTTTATTCAGTTGGAAAACACTGCAAGTTAATAATTTGGTAAGATCTGATTCTTCTTTAAAAAAGATAAAAATCATGGGTGTCTATTTCATGCTTATGTGTATTGAAATTTTCCTGGTTTATTGAGGATCTGCTTATGCAATAGACACATATAAAAAAGAAAATTAAAGGAAATTTCAGCAGATGCATATAGGTTGCCTGACCCAGATCCATGTAGCCAATCTCCAATACAATCCACAATAGATAAGCACAAGAGCAAGAAGACAGTGAAATAAAGATAGAATACAAAGATCAAAGCAACATCAGAAGAGAATATGTTTCATAGACCATTTCATTATGTATGACTTTATAGTTGATCTTATCAAAGCAAAACAAGTTATATACAGAAACATGATAGATAATTAGTTCGCATGAGTTTTCCACAGCGCATGCAGATTGCTTTTGAATTAGATTACAGACACAACCTTAAAAAAGAAGAGAGGAAGACCAGAGAATGAAGAATATGATAGATAATTTACATGTACATAGTTCACATATATAATTTCTAAATGACAGCAGAATTAAACCGATGAATGCAAATGGTATGTCTGCTGATGGAATGTCATGTTAAATTCCACTGTAACTTACTTTTGTAGAATATTTATAAAAAAAATGGGAAAAAGATATTCTGTTCTGCTCTATCATATTTTGTTACAGTAAATCAAAGAATATTAAGCCCAGCTTCTAAAGGGATTCCATGATTTAAAAAGTAATATAAAAAATTGCATCCTATTTAGTTCCAGCCAGGGCAATTGACCTAAAAGAACAAATGATTTTGACCACACATGTGAATGAAAACTAGGGAAGTTGCTTGCAGTAATCGATGTAAGGAACATAAAAGATCCTGCAAAAAATCATTTTGTTAAGTTATTCTCTTCTTCCAATAAGTCCTAAGAGTTAAACGAAAGCATTCTAATCTATGTATTCTATTGTTTTCTTATCCACGATCAATCCCACATGATTAGACAGCAATAGATTCCATATCTCACACGCTCTCTTTTATATATATATATATATCTTAATATTATATCAGATGATCCATTGCCACATATACCTATATTCAAGTGGTTTAGAAGGCCACTTATGCTCCTCCCTTACAGAAGCCGGCAGGAAATGATTATAGTAATAGTCCCCCAAGTCAAGAACAGCCCCCTTCTGCACACCAATCCTACTCCCATATCCAACAAAAGATTTTGGATCATTGGCATGCTTCTGCTTCTCCTCCAATGGAAGCTGAAAAAACCTCCTTGACACATCCCTCCCAGCATTTAGAAGCTCAGAGCTCATTCCATGATTAATCAATTGAAAAAATCCCCATTGCTTGCATGCATTAGAAATCTCTTCCATTGTTTTTTCTCTTCTCTCATCCTGAAGACCAGACATGTCAATAAGAGGTATCTGTTCTTCTACCAATACATGCCCTGATGGTCTCTCCTCCACATGCCTAACATATCTAGGAGGCAAGCATTTTATGCCACTCTCTGCAATAGATTGGACTCTCTGTATTGGCTCAGGCCATTCAAGCCTATCTTTGCACAATAAAGGAGGAGGAGGAGCAGAAGAAAAGAGAGAAGAATCACAGCATGGCACCTGAGCTGGAGCCATCCAAGACAAACAAAAATGCACTGGGATTGTCTTTGAGCACCCCTTCAACCATCAAGCTTGTTTAAATAATTGGAGAAGCCCAACCCCACATTTTATTTCGCTACCTTGCAAATGAAAAAACAATTATAAATTATGACTTCCAGGACAAACACTAGAGACAAACATGAATATGTTTAGCCGCATTCACACCAGGAGCCACGTGCCTCTTCTCCATGTGGAAACTCTACAGCCTATAATCTCCTTGGTTTGTGCTAATCTACGTTAAAATCTATGGGCGGGCTCTGTACATGACCTAAATCCCACGTGGGCTATAGCCTGAGGGATCCCTCTTAGTCAACCATTCCGACACCTCACCAAAAGCACATATCTCTTCTATGCCATATTTATCACCATTTGATTAAGTTATTTTTTGGAGTCATTCTACTTAGCTTCTTTTTTTCTTCTTGTTTCCGTGTATTATTTTCTATACTCACATCGCTTCTGTCGTTTTGTTTCTTATTTCACATCGCATTCTTTCTTACTTTTTTTTAAGACTGATTCTGCAATTCAATCCATCAATTTTTCGTTCTAATGATGAATTACTTAATGTGATCCAAAATGTCTTTTTATTCATATTGAAAATCATACAAAATCAAAACATAAAACAATCACACACTACATATCTACTCCCAAAACCCTCACTTTAATCTAACATTGCAAATACTTAAAAACCCACATAATCATTTGATTAGGTTACCTTTTGGAGCCATTTTATTTAACCTTTTTTCCTTCTTTTGTCTTGCACTTTATTTTTGCTCTTCACATCATTTTTCCCCCTTGCTGCTTTTAAGGCTGATTCTGCAATCCCATCAATCACATTCCTCTTCTTGAAGATGGACCATTGAATGTGATCTAAACTGCCTTTTTATTCATATTAAAAACCATACACAATCAAAACTAAAAAAAATCACACTACATATCTACTTCCCAAACCCTCAGTTTAACCTAACATTACAAATAATTAAAAACCCACATCACCATTTGATTAAGTTATCTTTTGGAGCCATTCTACTTAACCTTTTTTTTTCTTTTGTCTTGCATTTTGTTTTCCAAACCTTCACTTTAACCTAACATTACAAATAATTAAAAACCCACATCACCATTTGATTAAGTTATCTTTTGAAGCCATTCTACTTAACCTTCTTTTTTTCTTTTGTCTTGTATTTTGTTTCCCAAACCTTCACTTTAACCTAACATTACAAATAATTAAAAACCCACATCACCATTTGATTAAGTTATCTTTTGGAGCCATTCTACTTGATCTTCTTTTTTTTCTTTTGTCTTGCATGTTGTTTCTCACACCTTCACTTAACCTAACATTACAAATAATTAAAAACCCACATCACCATTTGATTAAGCTATCTTTCGGAGCCATTCTACTTAACCTTCTTTTTTTCATTTGACTTGCACTTTGTTTCCGTCTTCACATCACCTCATTGCTTGCTTCTTTTAAGTCCGATTTTATAATCCAATCAATCACTAATCAAAAACCCACATCACCATTTGATTAAGTTATTTTTTGGAGCCATTCTACTTTCACTTTGTTTTTTATCTTCACATCACCTCCTCCCCTACCTCTCTACAATCCAATCCATCACTCTCTTCTTAACACTAAGTCTACAACCCAATCGATCACTCTCTTCGAATCACTAAATATATTCCAAAACATCTTTTTATTCATATTAAAAACCATATACAAACAAAACATAAAATAACTAAAATAATCATATACTACATACTACTTCCCAAACCGTCACTTTACCCTAACAATTAAAAATCTACATGGTACATCCACCATGTCATCTAGAAGCACCCCATAATGGGGGTGAAGTTGACTATTCTATTATAAACTTGTAATATGCCTCCTTGAATTATTTTACTGATATAAGATACCTTTCTAATGTTTATTAAATTTATATGGCCTTAATGATGTAATCTTTTGCTTTTAAATTTGTGGTGAGTGTGAAGGGTTCCAAAGTCAAAACAGCATGGGAATCTCCTCTCCAATGGAGAATTATATTATGCTCACATGTCCCTAATTTGACACGGCGACAAAGAAATATATATTATTTAATCGTAGCTCATACTATAGGCGTGTTCCTTTTTATCTCTGTCAAAACAAAAGCGTAAATTTGATTGCTACCTAACGTACACTGTCAGGTTGGTCAACCCTTTTAAGATATTATACTACACAATGGGTCACATATTGGAATCATTTGACGGTCCACCCTGCCTGTCAAAAGTATTATCAAAATAATTTTCCAATGCTGAATACGACTAATTGGACGTCAAATTATTCCCACTGTTTCTCGCTGCTCTTTGCTTATCTTAGGACTCCTTCAGCGTGGGAATATTGATTATTGCAATTGATGACATTATTTATCTATTTATATTTTTTTTTACAATTGATGACATAAGAAGCAAATAATAATAGAAGGGAATTCATCATAAAACTATGTAAATTAAATTATTCATAACAATCCCCATCATTCATAGGATAATACTAAACCTAGCACTAATATAATCTGAATATATGTATCATTATTGGCATATCACTCTCAAACCACTCATTTCTAAATTATTTTTTGAAATATTGAAATGTAAATTTAGTAATATTGTAATGCTTATCCTTGTTTAAGTAGGGATATTTATGCTGTTATAAATTAATTTCTATAAATTAGATTTGAGTAATTTTCAATTTAATAATTTTAAGAATTATTTTATTAATATTGTTTATTTTATTTTTATATGATTTTTTTATTTAATTAATAGATATCTTATAAATTTGTATGTAAATTTCAATTTATTTTTGATAATTTTGTTTATATATTTGTAAATATATGTTAGTTGTGTTTTAGATTTCATGATGTAATTATAGATTGTTTGCTGATATTAATTAATTTTCTTTTTAATATTTGTTATTTTTAACTCATTTTTTTCTAAGTTGATAGTTAAAATATTTTCATTCAATTTTAAAAGTATGTCTCTATATGAATCGAAAGTATAATCCTATCTCTAGACATTCTTGTTGAGTTTGAGGTTGTCACATCCAATCACAAGGGGGGACTTAAGAAGGTTAGATACTTTGTTTTCTCCTTGTAGAGGAGGGAATTCACCACCCTCAAGATGATGAGATCTCAAGGGGAAAAAATTATTTCCCCTACCTTAGTTGACATGACTCAAGTGAACTAGGAAATGAGTGTGAATTTTGATGAAGTATATGAATTATTCAGAACCTGTAGACATCAAAAATTGACATAATAGGGTGTAAAGGTCTTTTGGACTGATCAACGAGCTCTTAGTCTAGGATGATAGTATGACTGTTAGATGATAGTGTTGCTATTAGATGACAATGTGATTGTGATGTAGTTTCGTATAGAAAAATAATTGGAGATGTCATAGAAAGACACATAAATACTCTATTCAAGTTTTTGGATGTACAAAGATGTAAAATGTGTACACACAAAATTAAAAGTTTTAAAATACATATATATAATGGGAATGAAACAAAAGCAACATGGAAAGGTTCAACTTTGCACTAGGAGTGTCTATAGGCATTTGTGCTTGCTTCAAGAGATTCTTACACCTGCACCTACACACATATGACCAAAGAGAGATGTTGGGGTCGTTGTTGAGGAGTTTGTCTCAATCAAGCCCATGTATTGGTGTTTCCACCTCCATGGACAACCTTTAGAAAAGATAACAAAAATAATAATAGACATGAACAGATGAAGAAAATCATACGCTAACAAAGAAAAAGATAGAAATGCTCAAGAAAGATTCTTGAAGAGTCACCCGTAAGAGCACCAAAAGCAAAGCTGATTGGTGTAAAGAAGAAGCAACAAGAAATCTCCAAGATGACAACTTCACAAGAAGAAGAACCAATGTTGCAATAATGGAGCTTCCTCTAAAAGCTATAGAAAAGCCTATTGTAAGATACATGTGTAGTAAGGTGGAGAAAGCTAGCACTTGCTCAAGAAAAAATTATAGAAAATGGAGAAGAAAGTGTTGTATCTATATTTCCAAGAGCAAGAGAGAAAGAATGGAGAATCTCAGACATGTAGAATGAAGATTGAATGAATTCTTTACAAAAGAGGGGCTTTTTAGTTCAAACAACCAGCCTTGAGTGATTCTCTATTCGGCTATAGGATGGAAAAGGTTTTATACTACCAAAATGTGGTAGTTGTAACATCTCAATGGCCAACTTAGTCATAGATTTTTGTGGGACACTAGAATTATGTGAAAAAAACTCCTCAACGTGCATTGGTCCATGGAAAATAAGACTTCCTAGCAAAATCTGACACTTTGAAACCACCTACAGAAGGATTCAACAAACTCCAATAACTTACATAGAATGGGGATGAAACAATAAAATAATTTGATAAAAGATTTAAAGAAATCACTAGAAGATTAGAAGAACCATTGATTGAAAAATAGAAAATAGAATGGTTCATCTCTGGAGTAATACCAAAAATTAGGATAGCCTTGTATGGGAGAAGCTTTACTACTTATTTTAAACTTGTTACTTTGCAATGCCAGATAGAAAACCAATCCTAGCGGAAATAGGAAAGGGATAAAGAGAATAGAAAAATGAAACTTAAACTAGGGATAAACAAATCAAGACTTTGGTAAGACCTTATGGAAAAATAAGATTTATTTGTAAAAAGACCTAATATTGAGTGTACATACTATAGATGAGGACACGTGTATTATAAATCAATGCCCAAAGGAAATTGGATAAAAGAAAGTTAATTCACTAAGGGTAGATTTACGAACACTATCCAAAAATATAAACCTCATCTTTTGCAACACTTGTGGAGAATTGATGCAGTGCAAAGGATCATAATTCAACTTATTCGAGACATATTTCACAAAAATGGGTTTCACTGGAAGCTAACTCTACAAGTTTCACAACTAATCCCCTTAAAGAAATGGCCTCAACAAGCACAAATTTAGGGTTCCACCTTTCCTAAACCAAACAAGACCCTTTTTGTCTTTCCTATCCTTTAGGAACCTTAATTCAATTAAAACAAAAAACCATGAAAGTTTTCCTTTCATATATTTACCATTTCTTCATTGAATCCCCAAATTCCTAGTAAACCTCCATCCATGAACCATCAGTCATATCTTTTGATTCAGACCTTAACTCCAGACTGTGAAGGACTTTTGAGACACCCATTAAAGGGTTTTAAAACATATCCAAAAATAAATATGTGTTACTTTGGAAATGAGTTCTCAAACTAAGGTTGTCCCATTCCAATTTATGCCTAATTAGGCTTTGATAACACAAAGGTTTATTGATTCTCTTATGTCTTGACTCAATTTTACTCAACCCACACTTGGAACACATTTTTTTGGGTCTACTCATGCTTATAGATCCATCAAAGGTCCATTTTTCAAATGTCTTTATTGAAACCTATGTTCTCAACTCATCCTCTGTTCACTAAACTTTGTTTTCCCAGACTATACATAGATTTATAGTCCTAAAATTCCATCTTACACACATTAGCCTTTACCTTATGGTCTGAGACCTCAAAAACATGAAAGTATATGCTATGTGGATTCTTTCACCAAGAACTATAGTTTCTCCAATGGTTAAAATGAGAGAAACACAAAATTATATGCAACTATTTACCCTAAGTTAGGGTTTTGACTGTTTATAGAGAAATTATAAGATATTTCACTAAAATTCAACAAATTGTATGGAACCAACTATATAAGGAAGGTGATTGGAAGCACTTACAAACACAACCACTTAGAAATGAGTTCCTACCCATACAGGGCCGTACAGTAACAAAAAACAATAAATTTCTATAGAAAATACAAGGAAAACAATGCTTTCTATTATTCAATTCCAAAACTACAACCACCCACACCTTTTCCAATGTTTGGGTATGTCCAGGATCATGATGGGCCAAAAACTAGCGATATGATGGGTATGTGGTTGACGATTTTTTTTTACCCAAAATTGATGAAATGAAAAAGGTTTTTAAAGGAGATTCTTAGCTTTCCAACAATATAAATTATTCTTTACTTTGAATTTAATAAATAATTATTATTCATTTTCTATTTGAATTATCAATAAAGTCCTAATTGATAGGTTGATTGAAAAATATCTATAACTTTCAAATGGTATCATATTTTTTGAATCCAAAACATGCGTCACATTCTATGCTAAATGCATACTATAGGATTAAAAAAAAGAAAATTGAATTTCATGAAGTTTTGACCAAGTTAAGGTGGTTAGACATACGAGTTTTTTATATTTTTAAAAATTTGTAATAAAAAAATCATAATTAATTATTTACTTGGAAAAAAATTATAAAAAAATATGTATCACATCAAGAAACGAGTCCTCTACTTATATATAAAATCTTATAAAAGAATATTATCATTTTACTATGATTAGGGTGGTCAGACAGACAACTACTTCTTATTTTTTCCCTAAAATTTAAGTACTACTAGATTGAAATTTCAAATTTTCACAAAATAAATTTAAAATAAAATAAAATAAGCCTAGTAGTTTAGAAACTAAATTCATTTTTCTACAGATTCTATTCTTACATATTTTTGAAATAATATAGATAACTTATTCAAATTTTTACGTCAAGTTGCCTAACTCTAATTTTTCTGAATTTTTTGCCACTTAAGGGCCTGTTTTTTTCATAATGATCCTACACATACCCGTTTACAAGGCCTTTAAAATAAATTTCAAACATGACTAATCAACTTCCAAGTGATTTACATCGACCTAAAGCAAGATGACTATTCACCTTCCCCATTTTACATCTTTTTGGACAACTTTACATTTTTGCAAATTGAATAGAAAACTTCAAATATTGGCCATCCTAATGACTTCAACATATGAAAAATGACCTAAATGAACTTTTTGCAATGTTGATACATCAACATTTGAATCAATCTTCAAGAGTTGCATTATGGGGATATGTAGGTGTCATGGTGCTCCTACACCAAACTCTCGGCCAAATGAATTGCAAGCCCTCTTGGACTAAGTCTTCATCCTCTATATGTTCTTCTTTGAGGTCTTTTAAGATTTTCCTTTTTTGCACCTTGAAATTTCTCCTATTGATCTTCATCTTCATCTTTGGCTTCATCTTGTCCATGCAAATTAGTTGCCCCCTTGTCTTGCCATTTGAAATCAAATTCTCCAAGATTTGATGTGTCTCAACTTCTATCTCAACACCTTGTCCTTCTCTCTTCACTTTGAACCTTGGTTTGATTTCCATCAATTTTTCCATCATAACAATGAATAAATAGTTAATCTCCTAAACTTTCTACTTTTGCCATATAACAATGGCTTCCTCCTTCTTAATCTCCATGTCTTCCATCAGTTTGTTTGCTCCCTCGAGGATTTCATCCCACATTTTTTTTTGTCTCAGACTTTAATATCAACATCTCATCTTCTTCTTACAATTATGTCTGCATGACTTCTTTTTTTCTTCTAGTTGCTTCCCTTGCTTGTCTTTCCCTTCTTTTGATAGTTTTTTTAATAGGCCACACAACTTTCCTTTTTACTGTCAAGTGCCAACTTGTCATTTTCTTGATCAATTGTTCCATCCTTGTTTGGAATTCCTAGAATTCTAAATCACACCTCTTTATGTCTTGCTTCAGTGCTGCCAACTCTTTCTCAAACTCTTCTTGCTTCATCTTTTCCTCTTTTCTCTTTCTTTCTCTCTGTGAACCCTCTACTTGCAAATGTCCTTAGCAAATCCATCTTCTCCTCTTTACTCAAGAAATTCTCTGCTTGCTTCTCAATTTATTTTCCTCACCTAGGTCTTTCCAATTTTCCTCTACCTAGTCTTTTGGCAACTAGCAACCGGGTTCTCTCTTAACTTGCAAAAATCACAAAAACACAACCGCAAAACCACAAAGTCTTTATCCAATTTTTTTTTATCTCTGATACCAACTGATTTAGTGCAAAGGATCACAATTCAACTTCTTGGAGACATACTTCACAACAATGGGTTTCACCAAGCTAACTCTATAAGTTTCACAACTAATCCCCTTAAGGAAATGGCCTCAACAAGCAAAAATTTAGGGTTCCACCTTTCCTAACCCAAAAAAGACCTATGTTGTCTTTCCTATCCTTTAGGAACCTTAATTCAATAAAAAAAAAAACCATCAAAGTATAACCTTTCATATATTTACCATTTCTTCATTGACTCCCCAAATTTTTATTAAACCTCCATTCATGAACTGTCAGTCATACCTTTTGATTCAGACCTTAACTCTAGAATGTGAAGGACTTTTGGGAAACCCATTAAAGGGTTTTAAAATATATCCAAAAATCAATATGTGCTACTTTGGAAAGGAGTGTTCAAACTAGGATTGTCCCGTTCCAATTTAGGCCTAATTAGGCTTTGATAGCATAAAGGTTTATTGATTCTCTTATCTCTTGACTCAGTTTTACTCAAACCACACTTGGAACACATTTTTTTGGGTCTACTCATGCTTATAAATCCATAAAAGTTCCATTTTTCAAAAGTCTTTATTGAACGCTATGTTTTCAGCTCATACTTTGTTCACTAAACTCTGTTTTTCTAGACTGTACATAGATTTGCAGTCCTAAACTTCCACCTTACACACATTAGCCTTTACCTTATGGTTTGAGACCTCAAAAACATGAAATTATATGCTATGTGGATTCTTTCACCAAGAACTAGAGTTTTTCCAATGTTTAAAATGAGAGAAACACAAAATTATATGCCACTGATTACAGAGAAATTACAAGATCTTTCACTAAACTTAAACAAATTGCATGGATCAAACTGTATAAGGAAGGTGATTGGAAGAACTTACAAACAAAACCACTTAGAAATGAGTTCCTTCCGATACAGTGCTGTACAATAATAGAAAACAACAAATTTATGTAGAAAATGCAAGGAAAAGAGTGCCTTCTATTATTCAATTCCAAAACTACAACCACCCACACCTTTTCCAATGTTTACAAGGCCTTTAAAAGGAATTTAAAAGACTACTAATCAATTTCCAAGTGATTTACATCGACCTAAAGCAAGATGACTATCCACCTTCCCCATTTTACATCTTTTACAATTTTACAATTTTATATCTTTTTGGACAACTTTACATTTTTGCAAATTGAACACAAAACTTCAATATTGACCATCCTAATGAATTAAACATATAAAAAATTTCCTAAATGACCTTGTTACAATGTTGAGACATCAGAATTTAAATCAATCTTCAAGAGTTGCATTATGGAGATATGTAGGTGTCATGGTGCTCCTGCACCAAGAATGGGATGACCATGAAGCATAATATTGCCCCTCATAATTATTCCAATTAAGAGAAGAACCAACCATAAAAAACCATAAGAACCAACAAAAAAGGCATATGTCAAAGGATTGGTAGAAATATCACTCTATCAATAGGACCATGGATACAAATTACCACAATGAAAAAATAAGATGAATATTAACCGCATACAAAATTAATAGATTCCAGAACCATATATTGAAAGAGGCTAAGTTTAAGGAGATAAAGGTCGAGGTAGAGGAAGGAGAAGAAAAAAGGATGCCATATGTTTCAAATGCAATAAACAAGGAAATTTCATGAAAAAGTGCTAGGGTGATAGGAAGAAACCCTGTGGATTTTATGGAAGCATAAAACATGATATTTTCAATTGCAATAAAGAAAAAACCTATTATAGGTATGCAACATTGCAATAAAAGAGTGATGAACTCCAAAATCTAAATCCATCTAGAGGAGCAAGGATATTAAGAAGAACACCAAAAGAGTTTGAGGAGATAGACAAAGTATGCCAAAAAACAAAATAGGTTGGTATCAAACCTAAGGATACTAGCAACTCTGAAGTAGAAAAGAATACCTACAACAAAGCAAGGATAGTAACAAGACAAGGAACTAACACTAAAAATGATCAAATAATAAAAGAAACAAAAAAACTATTACAAGCAAACACGAGAAAGAAACAAAACAAAATGAATACTTTTCTAGACAAGAAATAAACATGCTTAAGCAATTGGTAATAAAATCTAAACAATCTAACCTACTAGATAAGCTAAAGAAATTTTATGTAAGTATTAGAATAAACAAGAGAAAATACCACAAATTATAACCATAAACAAAAACATCAAAAAATGGAAAACATGAACAATTATGATTATAGTAAGCATAGACACAAGAAAATACCTATTTCATAGTGGACTTAGAAGTCGATATAAAAATGCTACCAAAATAGGTATGGGAACGAATATGAAAGCTAGAACTAGAAAAAAAAACCCTATAATATCATACTGGTAGATGGTACACAAATGAAAACCTTGGGAACACAGAAACACGTAGAAGTCAATGTCAAAGGAGTGACACAAATATTAGATTTTGAACTCATTGCCATAGATGAGACCTTTGATTTATTTAATGACCTACTAGGACTAAGGTGGTTTGTAAATGTAAATAGAATCATAGATTCTAGAAAGGAGGTAATATTCATTTACTAATAAAGATAGAATAGTTCATATCCCCTTAGGGAACACTCCAAGTGAATCATATAAAGAAGAAGTAAACCCAAAAGAATATAATTCAAATCTAAAAATAAAAACTATACACAATCTCATGATTATCACCAAATGACACTTTGGAAGAACCGAACTCAAAAGAATAAGTTGAAATAAAAATTGCTAAATATAACACATATATATTGAGGATGTGTTAGATGCATGGATGTAGGAGGAACTGAAACTCCATTCCTATAGGATTACAAGATTTTGTAAAATATTCATGATTGAGAAGACATCAGAGGATGCTCCACATTCTACTATAACCTTGAAAATTTTACTACAAAAACCTTGTGATATGTTGGATGATAGCATAGATGCTACAACTGAAATATCTCAGGTCAAATAAATTACATCTCATGGGAAATTTCACATATCAAACTTCCCAAATAATCAAGAATTGGAAACTTATTATAATTCATTAGATAAATAGAAATAATTTTTCAAACTAAATAAATGAAACTTGACATATTAAAACGTACACTCATTTATAATGTTGCATGTTGCTGCAATACACATAAGAAATAATTAACATAATGGGTAATGTTTAAAATCTTAATAAAATAAAAATATATATTAGAGGAAGGAGAATACAAGGAAATATCAAAATATAATGGAAATATTTTACCAAATGATCATTTAATGAGTTGTATTAGCACATGGAGAACAAGAAATGAGTATGATGAATAGATATATATCCAATTATTCTATTCGAAACTAATGCCTGTATCATATATACATGGTACATAAACCAAGAATGAAGAGGAGAAACAAAAGATTGGATATAATTTACAATTGATTTTAGAAATAACTTCTCTTTTAAGCTAAAAATAGACCCTTTTCCATTGATGTCAAAGGGGGAGAAATTATTACAATGCTCAAGAATGCTCTAGAAGGAGTTGGGAAGAATTTGGGTTGGTGTTAGAGGCATGGTTCATTTGGTACATAGAATAAATTAACACATATGTAATTGGTATCAGACCATTGTCTGCATGGTTGAGAATTTGGTTTTTCCATCAATGACAAAGCGAGAGATTATTGACAATTTGGTTATCATTGATGTCAAAAGGTGTCATTGATGAAAATGGAGAGTTAAGAACTGTAGTGGATCTGGGTCTGGAAAATATGATGTAGAATAGTGAATTCAAGAGCATGTATCTGAAAATGTTGTAAAGTTGCTCAAAATATTTTCATGCTATTGCACATGTCACTTTCGAAGGCTTGTGGAGGAATCTAACTGCAGATTCAACATGGGCTTTCTAAGAGCTTCTTAGAAATGAAAATTGCTTGTTTAGAGGGTGTCAAATTTTCTCAAAAATGATTTTAGATTGCTCTCAGACTGAATTAGGGTTACTACTTATAAACCTTGAGTGTTGTAGTCATGTTTCTCACGAGATATTATGTTTTAAAGTTGACTACTTGTTGGTTGTTACTAATTACTTAAGTGATCACTTAAGCCATTGTGCTCATTGGGTAATTGGACCCATTTACCTAGCACTCTTAGTTGATAGTATGTATGCTCGTGATGAAGTTTCAATAGTGAGGATTGAATGATGGTAATCAGATGGATATCACTATAGTCATTTGCCTCACATTTTAAAGTCTTGGGTGTAGAAGTGTTTGTGTGATATGCGATGAATGGGTGTGATCAAGCGGATGAAGATCAATAGCACCCACTAGCTTGTGACAAATGTGAAGGGTCCTCATCCAAGTCTCACGGGCTAGCATGCAATGGTGGAGGTAAATTATTGATGATTGGATGATGCTCGCCGTATGTATGGTGTGTTGGAATGTGATGTTGTTGATTGTTGTGATTAATGGTTGTCATTGATGTCAACATATCTTGGTTGATTGATTAAGGTTTGGTTTTGATGCTTTGATGATCCAAATTGGCATGCTCTGGATGTTGTGTTGTGATGATCTATCTTTGGTTGTGCTTGTCCCCTTAATTTTGTAACATAATGAAATACACTCTTATGGGTCTAAACAGATCTAGAAATTGGTTAATGTGCCCCATAACATTTTTTGCATTGTAACATTTATATACTATTCTTTGGTTCTGGATATCATGGCTAATCTGTAGCATGTTAATTTGAGCGAGGAGGTTCTGTATGGTCCAAGTTTCATTCCTTTCCACCGTGAGAATGTTTTATGGTGACCAAATTCAAATTATGTTTGGCCGACTTAGGAGATTATGAAGGCATGGAATGGTATAAGTAAAAGTTGATTTTGTTCGATGAAAGGAAGTGTGGTGAATGAGAATCTAAACATCCAAATACCATGAAGTATGCGAAAGTATATGATCGGAGGCACTAGAAAATGAGATTCTTCTAGTGTGGCTGTTGGTGACAGTTATTTCTAGCGGTGGATTCCCTTTCATCAATCTTTTGGCAGTGAGCCTTTTTAATTTTAGCTGTAATAGTCGAGAAGTAAGCCCACTGGTAGTGAGCCTTACCTATAGTGAGCATTTTGGCAGTGAGCCCTTGTAAAAATTACCTTAATCGGTGTCACCTTAACTAGTGTTTTATAATTGAGAATTAGCATTCTCCATGGTTTTTCCTATCTTGGGTTTCCACGTAAATTTTGGTGTTCATTGCGCATGGTGTTGTTATGTGCTTTCATGTTCATATTTATTTTAATAATTATCTGATTGATTTAAGATTGCATCAGATTAATTAAGATCAAGAAAATTGTTTTGGGATAATTGATTCACCCCCCTCTTAGTTATCCAGACTGTTCAACAATTGGTATCAGAGCTTTGTTTCCTCGAAGAAGAGCTTAACCGATTTAGGTAGATCCGATGGCACACAAACTAACAATCCCTGTGTTTGATGGATTTGAATATAGTTTTTGGAAAGTGCAGATGAGAGGTTACCTGATTTTTCTAGGCTACAATACTTAGAAAGTTGTTGAGACAAAATATGTTTTACTGACAAATGGTACTAATACTATAGATGAGATTTCAGCCTATTAAGAAAATGAAAAAACAAGGTATGCAATCTATAGTGCTTTGTCTAAGACCGAGTTAACAAAAGTTATTTCATTGAGCACTGCTTATGAAGTTTGGGAAAATTTGAAAGAAATATATTGTGGAAATCATAGAGTCAAGTTATCAAAGAAGTTGGCAGTTAAGCGCAGAGACGAAAACTTGAAGATGGAAGAAGGTGAAGATATAGCAAGCTAATTTCAGAGAGTTGACAGTGTAGTAAATAAAGTCAATAATCAAGGAGGCAGTGTGACAGATGAAGATATTACAGAGAATATTCTAATGAGCCTACCAGAGAGCTACAGTGACAAGATCTCAGCTATTGACGATGTTTTTTATTTGAAGAAATTCACTAGAGAGCAACTATTTGGCACCTTGACCATGTTTGAGATGAGGAAATTTGGAAAAAAAAGGAGAAATTTGAAACAACCTTCAAAGCCACAAAAATATAAGAAGATCCAAATAGGGAAATTTCAGATGAGTTGGAAGCACACTTTACAAGAAAATTGAAGAAAGGTATCGACAAGTACAAAGGTATGTTACCTCTTAAATGCTTTAGATGTGGGGAGATTGGTCATCTAGCATCTAGGTGGTCAAAAAAAGGAATAAGAAAAAAGTTTAAAATAATCAATAAGAAGACCTATTATGTTAATGAAAATGCAAATAGTTCAGATGATGAATTAGATCAAGAGGATTGTTTTTTTTTGGTGGAAAAGTATGAACCTAGATTTGATATCTCTAATATTTGTTTCGAATCTAATGATAACATTGAAGCTGCATTATTTGTCAAAAGAAATAGAGATGAATGGTTGATTGATAGTGGATGTTCAAATCATATGACTGGTGATAAAAGTAAGTTTTTGAAGCTTGAGAAATATGATGGAGGTTATATTAGATTTGGAGATGATAAAACAACACAAATTGTTGGAATTGGTTCTATTATCTTTGATGGGAAATATAACACTGACAATGTTTACTATGTGAAGGTTTTATATCATAATATTTTGAGTGTTGTACAAATGTACAAGAACGACTATAATGTTGTATTTCAGGATGATGGTTGTGAGATCGGAAAGAGTTCTGAAACTATTATTGTAGCATGAAAAAGAACAAGTGGGAATATTTATCAACTGAAAGGAGCTATAAAGAGATGTTATCTCAGAGAAATGACAGTTGGCTCTGGCACCAAAGGATGTGTCAAATCAACTTCGATAATTTGGTAAGGATAAGTTCAACAAGAGCAATCAAAGACTTGCCAAGACTGACCAAACTAGACATCATTATCTGTAAAGGATGTCAAAAAGGAAAATAGACTAGGGGAACATTCTCAGGAAAAGAAGAATCATCTACCAGATTGTTGGACCTAGTACACACTGACCTATGTGGTCCAACCAAAACAAGAAGCTTACAAGGTGAGAAATATTTCATGCTCTTAATAGATGATTATTCCATACTAACTTAGGTTCCATTTTTAAGAGAAAAATCAGAGGCTTTAGAAAAATTCAATATTTCCAAGGCAAGAGTTGAGAATGAAGTTGATAGGAGAATCAAGTGTTTAAGATATAATAGAGGAGGAGAGTTTACTTGTGGTGAATTCGACAAGTTTTTTGAGAATCATGAGATTAAAACACAACTATTTTCCCCTAAAACACCACAACAGAATGGTGTAGTGGAAAGAATGAACCAGGCAATTTAAGAAGTAGCTAGAACAATGATCAAGGAAGTAGGTTTAATAGAGGTCTATTGGAAAGAAGCAATACACATAGTAGTTTACACTCTTAATAGAGTATTGTTCTAGAGGAGGTATGGAAAGACATCATATGAGCTATGGCATGGAAGAGCTCCCATAGTAAAGTACTTCAAAAAAATTGGAAGTAAATGCTACATCCAGAGAGATGAGGATAATCTTGGAAAGTTCGATAGTAGAGCTAATAAAGGCATATTTTTGGGTTACTCTACAAGAGGCAAAGTGTACCGGTGTTACAAGAGACTAAACAAGATAGTTGAAAGTACAAATGTGAAAGTGGATGAAGATGTTCAAAGAAATCTTGGCAGGCATATTGAATATGAATTAGATGACAAAGGAAAGAAGGATAAGAAAGAAGAAGAGACAAAGGAGGCTCCAACATCTACAACTAAGATCGCAATGTATGTACAAAGAAACCACCTAAAAAGTCAGATTATTGGAGATAAGAATAAAGGCATCATCACAAGAAGAAAATCTGCTCAAGAACAAGTATTATTGTGTTTACTCTTAGAAACTGAGCCAAGGATTGTGGAAGAAGCATGCAATGATCAAAATTGGGTGAAGGCAATGAAAGAAGAGCTTGATTAGATAGAGAAAAATCAGACTTGGGAACTTGTGCCCAAACCGACAGAAAAAAATGTAATTGGAACAAAGTGGGTATTCTGAAACAATCCAGACAAAAATGAAAAAGTAAAGATCAGTTTGCAAAGGTTACACTCAAATCAAAGGTATTGATTTTGAAGAGATATATGCCCCTATTGCTTAGATGGAAGCGATCTGGATATTCCTGGATTTTGCAGCTTTTAAGGATTTCAAGGTCTATCAAATGAATGTAAAATCAATATTCTTAAATGGAGAATTGAAATAAGAAGTCTACATTGAGTAACCAGAGGGATTTAAGTCCAGAAATGACCCGGATGCAGTTTGCAGGTTGAAGAAAGCTTTATACGGATTGAAGCAGGCTCCTAGAGCTTGGTATGGTAGATTAGACAATTATTTGATTGGATAAGAATTTCAAAAGGGATCTGCTGAAAATAATTTATACTACAAAATTTATTCAGATCAAATGCTAATTGTTGTGGTTTATGTTGATGACATAATCTTTGGAGGAAATGATGATTTGTGCAGAAAATTTGTAGATGAAATGTAGAAGGAATTTGAAATGTCCATGATAGGTGAGTTAAATTTCTTCCTTGGATTACAAGTAAATTAGGACAGCAAAGGATTTTTCATCTCTCAATCCAAGTATAACAAATAACTATTGAAGAATTTTTGATTGGATAACTCCAAACCGGTTTGTACACCTATTGTTACCGGATTTAAGATGAGAAAAAAAGATGATTCACCTAAATTTGATGCAAGTATGTATAGGTCAATGATTGGAGGTTTTTTAGATTTGACTGCTACTAGGCTAGACATTATGTATGATGTTTGTTTAGCAGCTAGATTTCAACAAGAACCAAAGGAATCACATGTTGTTGCAGTAAAAAAGATCTTTAGATATTTGAAGGGTATAGACGATATCAGGTTATGGTATCCAAAGGATTCAGATTTCACTTTGATAGCCTATACTAATGTTGATTAGGTTGCATGTGTTGATAACATGCAAAGCACAAGTGGTGGAGATTATTTCCTTGGCTCCCGGTTGGTTGCTTGGTCAAGCAAGAAACAAGATTTTGTATCTTTATCTACTACTGAAGCTGAATAAATTACAACATCCTCATGTTGCACTTAGGTATTGTGGATGAAACAAATGCTGAAAGAAATTGGCATATTATTTGATGAATTGATCTCAATTATGTGTGATAATAACAATGCAATAAAAATTTCTAAGAATCCAGTACAATACTCCAGAAAAAAACACATCTATTAGATATCACTTATTGAAAGAGAAGGTTTTGGATGATGAGGTTATACTTGAATATGTACCTACAAATGAGAAGATTGTAGACATTTTCCCAAAAATGTTTAGAAAAGATACTTTTGAGTATCTTTAGTAGAATTTAGGGGTTCTTCCCCCTTCTATTCTACAATAATTTTCACTAAGGTGTGCATTGGTCCAGGGTATTATATGCTCAATCTTATCTAGATCAATGCTTGGTGGCTTCCTCATAGGAGGAGTGGAGTAATTTTTTTAGGGGGGGTTTTTTCCCTTTATCTTTGATGCAAAGGGGGAGAAGAAAAGGTCCTTGATGTTGTTGATGTTGACATTATGTTGGTTTGTCATTGATAATGTTTCAATCGATGAAAAAGGGGGAGATTGTTGGAATGTGATGTTGTTTATTGTTGTCATTAATGGTTTTCATTGATGTCAACATATCTTGGTTGATTGATTAAGGTTCGGTTTTGATGCTTTGATGATATAGATTGGTGTGATTTGGATGTTGTGTTGTGATGATCTATATTTGGTTGTGCTTGTCCTGGTACCCTTCATTTTGCAACATAATGAGATACACTCTTATGGGTCCAGACCAATCTGGAAATTGGTTAACATGCCCTAGAACATTGTTTGCATTGTAACATGTATATTCTATTCTTTGGTTCCAAATATCATGGTTAATATGTAGCATGTTGATTTGAGTGAGGAGGTTTTGTATGGTCCAGGTTTCATTCCTTTCCACCGTGAGAATGTTTTGTGGTCACCTAATTCAAATTATGTGTGGCCAACTTAGGAGATTATGAAGGCATGGAATGGTATAAGTAAAAGTTGATTTTGTTCAATGAAAGCAAGTGTGGTGAATGTGAATTTGAAAATAAAAATACCATGAACTATGCGAATGTATATGATCGAAGGTAGAAAATAATGAGATTCTTCTGGTGTGACTGTTGGTGACAGTTATTTATAGTGGTGGATTACCTTTCATCATTCTTCTTGCAATGATCCCTTTTACTTTTGGCTATGATAGCCAGGTAGTGAGCCCACCGGCAGTGAGCCTTACTTGTAGTGAACATTTTGGCAATGAGACCTTGTAAAAATCACCTTAATTGATGTCACCTTAACCAGTGTTTTATAATTGAGAATTAGCATTCTCCATGGTTTTTCCCATCTTGGGTTTCCATGTAAATTCCGGTGTTCATTATGCATGATGTTTTTATGTGCTTTCATGTTCATATCTATTTTAATAATTATCTGATTGGTTTAAGATTACACTAGATTAATTAAGGTCAATAAAATTGTTTTGGGATAACTGATTCACCCCCCCTCTCATTTTTTTGGATTTTTCAACATGGTGGGACTAGAAAAATAGTAAGGAAAAAGAGGTGGAAGGTGTTGTTTAGATAGGTGGTACTACATGATTGATTGAATGTCAAATCACGCTACTATTGTGAGTTCCACAATGCTGACATGGGGGTAGATGGTAGCCTCTCATGGACTCACTATGGATTCAAATCAACCCTATGGTATGGTGGGTGCATAGCCAGGTGACAGATGGCAACCTCCCACTGCACCGTTGTGGTTTTGGTCAAGCCCTATGGTATAGAGGGCTTGTGACATGTATCCCCATGGAACCCAACAATGTGTGGTTACTATGAAGGATATCAATGATGGAGTTTTAAAGTATCATTCATCTGACGGTCAGGATTTAAAGATAGGTGAAAAACATGGATCGAAGGATCATGTTATGAAGATAAGAGATTGACAACCCATATTTGAATGTGAAGATCTCAAACATATAAGTCTATGTGAACAAGGGTTTAGACTGGTAACCGACACAAATGATAAAATTCATTGGTCCACTTGCACCTGTGAGCAATATAAATGAATATTTGATAAGAAAAATGGCAGCATAGACTGCAACAAAGATTGGGGTTGGAATCAAATCAAATAAATAGAGAAATATATTAAATGCATATATGATTCTAGGGTTTCTAGGTTTCTATTCTTATCAAATTCTCTATATTCAAATTCAATGTGTGAGGCTTGATGCAGGTGTGGTGTGATAAAGAAGATATCAGGTAAGCCCTAATAGGATATCCATACATGGATGAGAATCTTGAGGCAATCGCTACAGGTCAGTGAGGGAGATACAAAATAAAAAATATAATTTTGACTAAGTGCAGTTGTGTGCATGTAGTAGAATATGAGAAAGAAAAATTGTAGATAGAGAATGCACTAATTCTGAATGAGTAGAACATAAAAATTTAAATATTTGATCTCGGTTAATATTGAGAGAGCCAAGTAGAGAGAAGAGTAGAGTAGAGAAAGAGGGGTGCGGAGCTTGGTGCAATTGCAATATAAGTTGCAACATTGAATTGTAATCAAATTGTAATATCTTCAGTTATAAATCTGATTGGTGGGTGCCATTAGATATTTGGGTGTGCTCTTATTAGGGAGTGGGTGCTCCTAAAATAGGGGATTAGTGTCTCCTTAGGGTTGGTTCCCTTAAAATTTGTAATTGGATATTTGATTGTGAGGATGGATTAGGACAATAGATCCTAGCATCATTTCTCACCATGGTTTTTTCAATCTTGGGTTTTCCACGTATATCCTATGTTATGTGATGATTTTTTTCTGCATGTTAATGTTGCTACATCTTAAGTCTCAATCTACACATTAAGAATTTAAGGAATGGTGGAAATGTGCCTCAGATATACTGGCATGATCATCTTCATGTAGTAGTTGTGTTTTCTCTTTTATTGGGCTAACAATATATTATCGAAGGGACCTTGTTCATAGTCTCTTAAATGGCTCGATAAGTCTTGAAGGTTTCACCTAGTCTTCATCATCATGACATTACATTATCGAAGGGACCTTGTTTATAGTCTCTTCGATGGTTTGATATCTCTCATTGGTGGTTATGTGTTTCATTGATGGGACTTACTCTTATCCGAAATAATTTCAAAGGGTCTCCTTAATAGCCTAAAGCTTTGTCTTAGTCTTTGTCAGTGTAACTTAGCTTCATCGAATGGACCCTATGTTGAGTCTCTTTGATGGCTCAATGGAGAATATAAAGGTATCCAATTAGTGAGACTTAGCCTTATTGAAGGGACTCTACCTCGAGTCTCCTCGATGGTCCAATGATAGAGGTGGGACCTTGGTCAGTCATGGTGACATGGTATCGAGTTGGTAGTAGTGACTACTTGGAGCTATGTATCGAAGGGACATCCTATATCGAAGGGACCATGGGTGAACTCTCTTTGACAAGTCGATGGTGGTGGGGACCACATGGGACAAGCCAATAAGCTTCGTCGAAGGGACTTTCTTTTGTTGAAGGGAGATGTTATGTAGTCTCTTCGATATGGTGATGCTTTGACCCATCAGGTCATGAAGAATTTTGTGGTGGGACTTGACCAGTGTCAAGCTAGAAAGTGATGATTGGTTGCTGACTATTGAAGGTTGTTTGGCAATTGCTTAGTAGGCTAAATTAGACATCAAAGCGACTTGGTGATTTTGAAGAGAGATGAAATAATTCTCTTGGATGGCCTGGCATGGTTAATGATAGTTATCTGTAGAAGTTAAATCAATAGTTGGGAACTATAATGGTTGGTTCTTTGGAATTGAAGTGACTATGGGTGAATGGTATACACTGTAACACTCTATAACGAGTGAGAGTTGGATTCGATGATTTTCTATATTATATGCTATACAAGCATTATAATAGTGTGAGAGAATAATTGTAATCAGATTTTGATTGTACAAGGTTGATTAGGGAAATGTAATGTTTCTATGAATTAACACCTGAAAGTGGAGTCTATAACTCTATATGTAATCCTATTTATTGTAATACAAAGTGGCTTTAGTTGGTGTGGTTTTTTCTCCCATAAGGGTTTTCCCACATAAGTCTAGTGTTCAATTTTGTGTGTTGTGCATATTAATGACTATAACTTGAATTAAACTAGTTTTTTTCAACTTCTTTCCTAAGAATTTTACATTTGGAAGTTTTTTTGCACTAATCTTTCCTTAGAAGTGGTATCAGAGTCTGGCTAGTTGTGTTATCCTTGTGGGTAGGGCTGGTTTTTTGTGCTAATTCTATTCAGTGGGAGTCTTGCAGAGAAAATAGGCTGTCTTGATTGTAGATTGAGATGGAAAGGATATTAGGAAGAGTAGAAATTTAAAAGTTCAATGGAGGCAATTTTGAGTTTATGAAAAATCAAAATGGAAGACCTATTGGTGGATAGAGATCTTTGGATTGTTGTTTCTGGAACTAAACCCCTAGGCATGAAGCAAGAATATTGTGATCTTGTAGATTGAAAATAAAAAGGGTTGATAAGACTTTGTTTGGTAGACTTTGTTCTTCTGAATTTCCATGAGGAGAAGAATGCATGTTTTTTATGCAAGAAACTTGGTGATATCCATCAAGGAAATTCTTTGGTAGATTAGTTATTCTTGAGGAAGAAGCTATACTCCTTGAAGATGGAAGAAGGTACATCTGTTGCAAACCATCTGAATTCATTTAACATGATTTTTGCTTAGTTGGCCTCTGTGGGTGTGAAGATAAAGGAGGAGGATCATCATATGCTTTTGTTATGTTCCTTACCTGACACATGGGATCATTTGATGATGGCTATTAGAAATACAACAACCACTTTGAAGATAGAAGATGTGGTTGCTTTGCTGCTATTAGAAGAAATGAGGAGGAAATATTTTGAGATGGCCAAGGAGGCCCTTGATGTTAACGGTAGACCAAAGGAGAGAGACAAGAAGAAAGAAAAGAAGTCTAAATCCAAATCTGAAGGAAGATCAAAATCTCTAGGAAAGAAGTCCAAGGTTAAACACATTTAAAACTAAAAACTTGGCAGAAGGGCTTGTTTATTGTAACCTTGAGTTTGATTTTTGTGAATATTACATTTATGGAAAGCAACACCATGTCTCATTTTATTCGATTCCTCATAAGTCTTCTGGCATACTGTATTATGTTCAGTTTGATGTATTTGGTCTAGGGAATTTTCCTTCATTATCGAAGTCTAAATATTATGTTTTTTTTATTGATGATATTCAAGAAGGGTATTTGTGTATTTTTTAAAAGTAAATCAGAAGTGTTCAGTTAGTTTAAAGAGTTTTAAAACTTGGTAGAAAATCAGACTGGAAGGAAAATTATATTCTTAAGGATGAATAATTGCAGTGAATTCTATTCTGCAGGTTTCAAAAGGTATTGCAAAGACCATGGGATTAAAAGGCATAAAACTACGTCTTACACTCCACAAAAGAATAGATTTGTTGAGAGGTTGAACATGATGCTAATGGAAAGAGGGAGAAGTGTGCTGAATAGTGCTATTTTGGAGTAGAAGTTCTGGGCTAAGGCTGTGGCTACAAAATGTTACTTGGTTAATCATTCACCCAGTTCAACTCTTGTTGACAAAACACCTTTGGAAGCATGGTCTGGTAAGAAGCCCTCTTTGAGGTATGTTCGTGTCTTTGGCTATGGCATTGGCATGAAAGGATACAAGCTTTGGAATCCTATTACTAAGAAGGTTTTGTATAGTAGAATTGTAATATTTCATGAGTTGAAACCTTCTATAGTTGATCTGCGATCAGAGTTAGAAGAAAAATAAAAGAAGAATGAAGTAGTTGAAATTCCTCTAACACCAAAAAAAGAGGAACTATGAATTCAAAGTGTAACTAAAACTGAGGAGAGATCTAGTAGCTCTGAGAGTTTTGAACAAGAAGAAGAACCACAACCTCAACCCCAGTCTATGAGGAGGTCTACACATGAAAAGTGGTAACCTGATAGGTATGGATTTTTCGTCTTGGATTCAAGTTGTTCCTATACTTTGATTACTAGCACTAATGAGCCTAGGACTATAAAAGAGGCAATTAACATGTCTATTTTAGATTCTGGTTGGAAGCCATGAATGAAGAAATGACATCACTAAAAAAGAATGAAACCTAGGATTTGGTACCTCTTACTGAAGGTCGAAAGCTTGTTGGTTTCAAATGAGTATTTAAGAAGAATATTGGTCTAGATGGTAGTGTTGAAAAGTATAAAGCTAGGTTGGTCGCAAAAAGGTTATTCCTAGGTGGAGGGAATTGATTATGGAGAAATATTTTCTCTTGTAGCTAAGCTGACATCTGGTAGATTTGTATTATCACTTGTAGTTGTCTATGACTTAGAGATTGAGCAGATAGATGTGAAGACAATATTTCTTCATGGAGATCTAGAAGAAGAAATTTCTATGTTCCAAACTAAACACTTCATTGAAAAAGGTAAAGAAAGTATGGTTTGCAAGTTAAAGAAATATTTGTATAGTTTAAAGTAATCACCTACAATCTGGTACTAGAATTTTGACACTTTTGTGTTATTGGGATTTGTGAGGTCAAAATCAGATCATTGTGTGTACTACAAAACTAAAAATGATTGTTTACTTATCATTTCCCTATATGTGGATGGTATGCTATTCTTTGGGAATAGTAAGGGTATGGTTTCTGATTTAAAATCTCAATTGTTAGCACAGTTTGAAATGAAAGATTTAGGTGCAACAAGGTATATTATACGTATGGAAATCAGAAGGTATAGGGGAAGTAGAAATAATTAGCTCAGTCAGAGCAAGTATATTGATTCTGTCCTTAAGAGATTTAGTATGAAAGATTGCAAGCAGTTAGTTGTTCCAGTGTTGTAGGGAATGAAGCTATCTATTGAAGATTGTCCAAAGTCTCCTACCGAGATGGAGGACATGACTAGGGTTCCTTATGCAAGTGTAGTTTGTAGTTTTATGTACACAATGGTTTGTACTAGGCTAGACATTTCCCAAGTAGTGGGAGTACTTAGTCGGTTTATGGCTAATCCAGGAAGGCCACATTAGGATGCTATGAAAAGAGTTTTTAGATATTTGAAGGGTACTTGAGAGTATGCTTTGTGTTATCATGGAAACTCGGTTGGATCATAGATATCTCTTAGAATTTTTGGGTATGTGGATGTTGATTGGGCAGGGGATGTTGACAATAGAAGATCCACCAGTGGTACATCTTCATTTTATTTGGTGGTGTAGTTAGTTGGATGAGAAAGTGGTAGGCTATAGTAACTTTATCTTCTACTGAGGTGAAGTACTTGGTAGCAAGACACACCTATAACAAAGCCATTTAGCTTAGACATTTGTGTTCTAATGTTGGCTTTAATGCATGACAGATTACTGTTTATTGTGATAGTTAGAGTGCTATCTATTTGGCAAAAAATCCCACTTTCCATGCTAGGATAAATCATATCGATGTTTAGTATCATTTCATTTGGGATATGGTGGGGGATGGAAAGGTTAATCTTGAAAAAGTGGATACTTTGGATAATTTCGCTGATGCATTAACAAATCCTGTGAGCACAAACAAGTACAAGTGGTGTGCTAGTTAGATGGGCCTTGGGGCCTATGACTTTCAATAACTTCATGCTGGGAAGAAGCCAATAAGTCCTTCATCAAGTGTGAGCATGTTTGAAATGTGCCTCAGATTTATTGGCATGATCATCTTCTTGCAGGAGTTGTGTTTTGTCTTTTATCAGGCTGACAACATATTATCAAAGGGACCTTATTCATAGTCTCTTTGATGGCCTGATAAGTCTTCAAGGTTTCACCTAGTCTTCATCAGCTTGATAGTACATTATTGAAGGGACCTTGTTTATAGTCTCTTCGATGGTTCGATATCTCTCATTCATAGTTATGTGTTTCACCGATGGGACTTACTCTTGTCGTAAAGAATTTCAAAGGGTCTCCTTGATAGCCTTAAGATTTTTCTTGGTCTTTGTTAGTGGGACTCAGCTTCATCAAAGGGACTCTATCTCAAGTCTCTTCGATGGCTCAATGGAGCATGTAAAGGTAGCCAATCAAAGAGACTTAGCCTTATTGGAGGGACTCTACCTCAAATCTCGATGGTCTGATGACAGAGGTGGGACCCTGGTCAGTGATGGTGACATGGTGTTGAGTTAGCAGTAGGGACCACTTGGAGCTACGTACGAAGGGACATCCTATATCAAAGGGACCATGGGTGAACTCTCTTCAACAAGATGATGGTGGTGGGGACCACATGGGACAAGGTAATAAGCTTCATCAAAGGGAATTTCTTCTATAGAAGGGAGATGTTACATAGTCTCTTCGATATGATGATTCTTTGACCTGTCAGCTCATGAAGAATGTCATGGTGGGACCCATCCAGTGTCAAGATAGAAAGTAATGATTGGTTGTTGATTGTTGAAGTTTGTTTAGTAGTTGCCTGGTAGGATGAATCAAACATCAAAGTGACTTGGCAATTTTGAAGAGAGATGAAAGAACTCTCTTTGATGGCCCAACATGGTTAATGAAACTTATCTACATAAGTTGAATTGAAATTTGGGAATTGTAATGGTTGGTTCTTTGGAATTGAAGTGACGATGGGTGAATGGTATACATAGTAACACTCTGTAAAAAGTGAGGGTTGGATTCAATGATGTTCTACGTTATATGCTATACGAGAATTGTAATAGTGTGAGAGAACAACTGTAATTAGATTTTTATTATACAAGGTTGATTAGGGAAATGTAATGCTACTATGAATTAACACCTGAAAGTGGAGTCTGTAACTCTGTATATAATCCTATTTACTATAATACAAAGTGGATTTACTTGGTGTGTGGGTTTTTCTCCTATAAGGGTTTTTCCACATAAATATGGTGTTCAATTTTGTGTGTTGTTTAAATTGTCTATTCTCTTATTCTATTGTTATGCATCTTAAGTACTGTAACTCGAATTAAATAAATTTTTTTGAACTTCTTTCTTGAGAATTTTTCATTTGGAAGGTATTTCAACACCGAGCTTTCCTTACAAGGAAGTTATCTGCATAAAATATTTAAGGGTTGAAATCATAATATCTACTATTTCACCCCCTAGTATATTATTGTGTTCCAACATAGACAAAGGGTGGACATGTTTCTAAAATGTCTCTTTGGGAGAGTATACCTACCCTATATTAGGATGTAGCTAGGCATAGATAGATGTAGAAGACTAGTTTTGGATATGGTGTCAGTACTAGTGGCTCTTTTACCGATATATCCTTGCTTTATAGGAGTGGGTAATACTTCTCCTTGTGTCTAGACAACTTTTTGTTAATCATGGTGGAGTATTGAAAGAGATTTATATGGATATCATGCATGATTTACCATATTTATAGACACATGCACATGGTGTGATATAAGAGATTTGTCTACATAGGGCATGTGTCACTCAAAAATATGGGTCTAGTAGCACATTGCAGTGTTCCAACCCATTAGAGAGAGAGTGGATATGGATCTAGAGGAGCTAGTCATGTATAGCTATGGGAGGCATGGAGCACTAGCAATAGATACTAGATGAGCTACATCCAGGGAACATTACCTAGAGGCCATACAAGACAGATGGTGGATAGTTAGAGGAAAAGAAAATGTATACGCACATTTTGATGCCTTGTTATTTGATAGGGAAATATTATTACCTGATTGATTAGTACATGTCAAACAAGATTATGCATCAATTTAGCATCATCTAAGACATATCAATAGGACCACATGTTTACACACATGTATCTCAAGTGGTTGGCTAGTGGGGACCACAAGTGGATAGATAGGAAGTAACTTAGGCATGGCATGGATCGAAGAAGGTGATATTGAGTCCACACATAGGTGTGGGTGTTCCAAGTATAACCAAAAAATACAAGACCTAGTAGCAAGGACATCAAAAAATATGGTTGACCTTAGTGGAGATATAGGACATAGTAGGTAGGATGATAGCAATGGTATAGGTTGTAAGGAGATGAAGGAAAGGTAGAGGGGGATTGGTGATTAGAGGAAAAGGTTGTGGGAGAGAAAGTTGAAAAAAATAGAGAGGAGGGAGTGGTAGAGGTGGAGGAGGAGATGAGGAGGGTGATATTATTGGGGATGAGTTCATGGTGGAGGAGGTGGCAATGAATAGTATCACTAGAAATAGTAGTGGGATTAGCTAAAGGTCATTGAGTTATTTGAGCTCGAATTATATGTATATTGACATCAGGGATTAAGAGGAGATGAGGGAGAAGTGGTTGAGAAAGGATAGACCTACAAGCACCACTATATATATAGCCATAAGGGGAGGAAATGGAGAGGAGAGAGGATAAAATAGGTGAAATTATGAAGAGATAGTAGTGCATGCCTAGAGTCATGTGGATGCAATGTAGTAGGTGAGATTTGATAGGTTGTAGTAGGACCTAGATGTGGTGATAATAGAGAGAGACATGTTGAGATTAGTTAGAGAATCCTAGGACCTAGAGAGTGTTGATGGGTGTTTTATACACTTTCTCAACACATGCAATGCACAAGTGCACTACCTCTCTTGAAAGGAAATCTCCAACAACAAGTTTCCAAAAATTACCCCAAGTTCTCTTAGGTGTCAAGCTATGACAATGCTAGGAATAGTTTAGTTGGTTGATGTGTTTTTTTTGGTAATCACAGGGCGGACTAACAAATGAGTTACAAAGCATGGGAATTTTGGTCTTCAAATGGAGTTTTAGGACTGTTGGAAGTGAATGAATAGTGGCTACCCACTCAAAACAAAAAGCTAAAACTCACCAAGTTCATCTGATTTAGCTTTGTGGTGATGCCTAGAATCCTACTCTAACAAGGCACAAAAATAAATAGCAAAATGGAAAGGGTTAGAGAGGCTATTCTAAATCTAAGTATGAATGAGTAGAAACAATGGTGGCTGCTATAGTAGAAAAAATTCCTAAATGGGGTTTTGCTTGACCAAGAGAACCTACAACTACACAAAACTAGTGCAATCTTCTAAGGACTGCAAATTTTCAGATTGTACATGAACATCATGAACATACAATTGAACTAAGTTTCAACAATGAAATAAAGAAGCCCACGCTAACTTTTCACAACAACTTGTCATTAACAAGTGCCAAAAGTATGGGCTGGACATTCATAAAATACCATAACAACAAACACCATTATCACAACCATTCAAGAAACTAAAAGGTAAAAATAATATGGAAGTAGAACCATGCATGAAAGATGAGAAAATTCAAAGAGAACATCCATAAAATCATGCAATGCTATCTTTTATTGCTGCAAATTCCCTTTGCACCAATTCTCCAACCATTTACAAATGAGGGGCAAGCCCCTATTTATAGTTTTCCAAAGCCTAAATGAATGTCTAGGATTGATTTACAATGAGTGGATCAGACTTTTTTACATTAGGGTTTCACCTACCCCCATTACATAGGAATTTAAAATACACCACTTGTCTTATTCCTATTTTGTCATCTAGTGACCTTGGCACTATAGCAGTTTTATCCTCTAGCTATTTTCTGGGCTATGGTTGAAGACTACCAAAGGCTGCCCTCTGTCTAATGTATTTGCAACATTCCTTTAGGAATTCGAAAGAATCTTCATGCAATTTGGGGCTACCAAAAAAAATTCATGATGCTCCTGATATTGCAGGACAACTCTTGATGAATCATAAACATTTGGTGGAAGATAAAAAAAACTCTCTCCTGCTCCTCTTCAAGGCCACCCTTTGCAGTTTTGTCACTGACCTCCTTGACATGGGCCCCCTTCTATTGCCAACTCTATTGATGGTGCTAGGAGGATAGGTGAACATAAAATGAATGGCAACTCAAACAATGTACTCTTTCCTTGTTTAGCTTCCTCAACGGGCCTCCTCGATGAACCCACAACAGGTTTCATAAATCCTACATACACAAACTGCAGTAAGTGCATTCACATGAAAGATTAGGGAAGCATTAACTAAATCCTACAAAATAGGGGTTAGATCCAACAATGCATCATTAAAAGATCATAATATTCATCTTTGGAGCTCATTTGGGCCATAAACATAAATGTGGGTTCAAGGGTGCAGATTTCCCCTAGGGCAGATGAACGACGGATGAACAACGAACAACAGATGGAAGGCGGATGAAAGACATAGAAACCAAATGCGAAGCCCACAATGTGGGGGGAATTTAAGGGTCGGCTGCCCTAAAAATGGTGATCCAAACATGGAAACCTACACATGGTGACCTATAAGGAAGTTCCCATGGAAGGCGACAAAGGGACGACAACCCACAAGGGAAGTTCCCATAGACAGCGACAAAGGGATGATGACCCACAAGGGAAGTTCCCATAGATGGTGATGGAAGGACAGTGGCTTAGAAGGGAAGTTCCCACAAATGGTGATGGGGGGATGGTGGCCCGCAAGGGAAGTTCCCATGGATGATGATGGAGGGACACTGGCCCGCAAGGGAAGTTCCCACAGACAGCGACAAAGGGACGATGGCCCACAAGGGAAGTTCTCATGGATGGTGACGAAGGGATGGCAACCCACAAGGGAAGTTACCATAGATAGCAACAGAGGGATGATGGCCCACAAGGGAAGTTCCCATGGACAGTGATAGAGGGATGGCGGCCCACAAGGGAAGTTCCCACAGATGAAAATGAAGGGACAGTGGCCTGCAAGGGAAGTTCCCATGGATGGTGACAAAGGGATGACACCCCACATGGGAAGTTCCACAACTTCACAAACTTAGTAAATTTGAGATTTTTCAGTTTTATCACGTGGGAAAAGGGGTAGAAAGAGTGCCAAGACATATTTCTTTAAGATTTGACTCATTTAAAAAAATGCAAAAATTTGGAAGGGGGAATCCAGAGGGTCTACCGCCCCTTTTAAAAAAGACAATGAGCACATGATGACTCACAACTGCAATGTCTAAACACATGGAAAACTTTATGCATCCCCCTTTAGGCATGTGAAGCCATTCATTTGATGGTCCCTAGATGATGAAAAATTGCAGTTTGCACCCATTATGGAAATGTGGAGATTTGAAAGGGGGAAGCTGGAGGGTGTGTGTCCCTTTAAAAATGACATTGAGCACACGATGACCTGTACGTGGCGGCCCGCAAAGGAACTCCCACAGACGGCGATAAAGGGATGATGACCCACAAAGGAATTCCCACAGATGGTGATGGAGGGGTGGCAACCCGCAAGGAGATTCCTACATACGATGATAGAGGGACGACGACCTGCAAGGAAATTCCTGCAGATGATGACAGAGGGATGGTGGCCCACAAGGCAATTCCCATGGATGTTGATGGAGGTATGGCGGCCTGCAAGGCAATTCTGACAGATGGCAGTAGAGGGGCGATGAACCGCAAGGAAATTTTTGCAACTTCCTGAAACTTAACGAAACCTTGGAAGTTCACTTAGGCATCACAAAAACATCACAAATCCATAGGCAACTTGTCCCCAAAGTCAAAAAATGAAGGAAAAAGTGAAGCAAGTGAGCAGGTACCAAGTCAGTAGGAGGTGATCCATGGTTGCAGGTCCATCATGCCCGATGGATGCGATGATAAAATTTAATGTGGGATTCACCAGTTAGAAAAAATTTAGGGCTTGGCTACAGGAAAAAGGTGGAATGCAACTACGAATAGTAAGAGGAGACCTACAAAGGCGGTTCCGCAAGGCTCAACGAACATCGAGTGAAAAGCTAAGGGAAGCCCGCAAGAACTAACCCACAAAGGATATCGACTTAGTGAAACTCAGCTAGGTGAACCTGACCAATAAGAAAATGATTGTTTTAAGGCACATGACCATCCTAGTCTTGGGAATAGGGATGCACAAAATGAGGTGAGAGAAAAACAACCTATTGGGAGCAATAATGACCTATCAAGAGAAAAAGAAAGGGGTCCTTGCCTACAGCAAGGCGTGTGTGCAAAATATGTACAAAAGATAGGAGAGGCCTTGTAGCATGGGTATAGATGGCAGAGACTGAGGTGGCATGGTTACAAAGGGTAGAGTGAGACATGACCATGGTGGAAATGCATGATTAAAACCTACCTTTGATCAGGCAAGAGTGGGATGTAGCTAGGGGATAGTTGTAGGACAGGGGATCAAGTAGTTGGTAGCCAATTTTTCATGAGTATCAAGGGAGGATACATATTATAGGAAATTATATAAGTAGGTAGTATTTGTAGAACAAAGGGATCCTATCTTCTTAGAGAGTATTTGGTCAAGGAGAAGTGGGTCAAGATCATCATTAACATGATCGATGAGGACATGATCAATGATGGGACTGCCACCTCCACGAAGGACACAAACACTAGTATTAGCAGAGATGGAGAATGAGTCTCTTGAACACTCAAAGGGAGCTAGCATCATCTAGTGATATGGAGATAGTTTAAGATATTGTCCCAAGGGTATATTTTTTACCATGGTCTAAGGAGCCAATGTATGCATACCATAATATTGATGTATATATATGATATTTTTTATTTATTTATGTATGTATCTATATGGACATTAGACACTATTTTTTATATATATGGATGTGGGATGATTGAATCATGTGTATGGATGTATGTGTTTATTGATTTATATATGTTTTTCTAACAATGGTGACGTAGAATGTGGATGCCTATATGTTTATAATGAGTATGTTTATATAGCCATTATGTACATGGTATTTATGATGTTATAAATGGATGCATGATAAATATTTTATGATTGGAGAACCCAAAATTATTTTAAAATGAACCTAATTAATAATAAAATGCTAATGATAGATGAAAAAGATGCTTAGACTAACAAATCTAAATATCTAAAATGCAACCTAAATGATAATGCAATGATAAAATTATATGAAAAATATTCTTAGAATAAAAAATATAAACACCTAAAACAAAATATAAATGATAATGAAATGATAAAATGATATGGAAATTATTTTTAGACTAAATAATCTGAACACATAAAATGCAACCTAAACTATAATGAAATGATCAAATGAACAAGATGCATATGAAAATGGATGGATGCAAGTGTCAAGTCATAGTAAGGAAGACACAAGAGAAAAACCAATGGAGGAAGGATGGAAAATAATTTATATGCACATAAAGCTAATGATTAAATGGGATAGGGAAAAATAGGTGGGATATATGGATAGGTGACAAGAAGAAATGGAAGTTGTAGGTATGGATGGGAAGGAATTTTGTTGGTTATCTAGTCAAGTTTATATGAATGGGTGAAGGGTAGGATAGAATGAATGGAGGGTGGGGGGATTGTGATGAATTAAATTACCATGTAGTGAGCACTTAATTTTATATATCATGAGAAAATATGGACCAAGGAATGAGGAACTAGGATGGCATTGTATTCCATGCATAAGACTAGCTAAACAAATAAAAAGGTAACTCAAACATCTCACAAGGTCACCAAGGGTCTTGGTGTACATGATGTTGGAAAACCACAAATAGAAGGAATTCCCTAGCATAACACAAGGTCCAAAAGGACCTGAATGGATACCACACTAGAAAAATATCAAAACACAACACATGGAAGCTAGGAATCAACCCCTAATTTCACCAATCAAGGAAATATAACATGATATGATGGATCATGGTGATCTTGAGTAGGTAAATAAAGAAGCTCAAAAGAAATATTAAAAACATTCAAAATCACCAAGGAAATAAAAATATATCTCAAGTACCTTTTTCCATAAGGATGATGGATGGGGAAGATGCAACTTTATATGAGGAAAAATATGTCCTATGAAGTCTAAGGATGGATGGGGAGGAATTAATATTATTATCACAAGAAGTGATCAAGGTACACGAAATTAATTGGAACTACTAGATCTTGTGGAAGGACTAGCTTTTATGGAATTATTCATGCCACTAGGACAAAAAACATAAGGATGAGGCCTAACTCATCTATGTACAAGGGTGGATCTAGACGATGACACAAGACTAACACTATTTACATAGTGTCTAATACTTAAAAGGGATGTTGTTTATTTGCATGATATCCTAGTAGTAGGAGTTAACTATTATGATCATATATAAGTACTGTTAGGTTGCATCAACAAATGTATGCATGAAGATCAAGAATAGGATAGCTATACAAACTATCAAAAGATCAATTGGGAGTATAATGGGATGGATAGATGAGTGATAAGGAATAAGGATGACAAGCAATAATTGGATAGGCTAATAGAGGATAGGAAGAGAAAGAGGATGACACAAAAGCAAGATGAGGATGAATAAGATAATAGAACCTCACTACACATAGCATCTACTTTCCAAGTTTTCACAAAGGTATTTTTCCAAGGTGTCACTAGGAGTGATTTTCACCATAGGATGGATTATTTCTCTTTACAATTTTCTATTTTTTGGATATTTCAATTTGTTTTTGTGTTTCTTGATTTTTGAAAAGTAGGATACTATGTGGATTTAGGCATGAAATTTCTTGATGTAGATGATTTTGAGAGGTTAATCCAAAGGTTCCCCTTCAAGAGTAGTTAGCTACTAGGAACCCTAACCATATCTAATGGAAACCACATAAGACCATGGTCAATTAGGCTTAAACTTACCTTTATTTTTATAGTCTTAGAGATTATTTTGATTTTCCTTGAGGAAAATGTCACCAATCTTGAATTCCCATGGTTTGATTCTTTTATTGTAGATTCTTTGAAGATGGTTTTGGTATTCTTGAATATGGTTAAATGTGTTGAGATGTCATTCATCAAGGATCTCTAACTAATGTAAGTGTGAAAACGTATACTCCTCATCATTGCTAATACTTTTTAATGAGATACAAAATGATTGGAGCTCAACCTCTATTGAAAAGGAAAATTTTGCACCAAAGAAAAGGGGTTATGGAATTTATTCTATGAGGGTGTGGATGCTAGTCTGGTAGTCTCATAAGGCTGGTTTAAAGTGGAGATTTTGGTCATGAATAGTATCATTGGCATCCTTTTTAATAATTTTGAGAAAGGTTTTATTGTTTTCCTCATCTTGGTCTTTACATTGAGGGTAATATGAAGTAGAACATTCATGTCGGATGTGGAAACATTAAAAAATATTGCATTTTTAAAAATGGTCTACCATTTTTGGTGATGATAGAAGATGGAATACCATAATGGAAAATAATGTGGTATAGGATAAACTTAGATATCTAAGTATCGGTAATGAGGGTGAGGGGAATAAATTTTTCCCACTTAGTAAAATATTAAATGGGTGATCCCATAATAGCGGTTTACACTTTTTGGAAAAACTTGACATTGAACTTAATTATTTTAACTAAATCTTCACTTTCAGGCACCTATAGTTGCTAAACCATGAGGAATTTCAAGATTATGCAAACTAGTGATTTGTGAAATTTTGTCTCTAGATTATAAATATATATTTTAAATTTTTTTAGAATTAGACTACATTTCTTTTTCCATCTCCTTTGAAAACTAGTTTTTAACACTAAACACCATTTTTAAAGAGTGATGTTCACCATAAACAACATAACTTTTTTTCTATGGAGGATAAAATTCTTTTTTTTTTTAATATGGATTTTTAACTATGATATCTGACATGTTCATTTAGTTTCATAGTGTTTAATTATTTTTTTTTTTTCTTAAATAAGTTTTGAAGTCAAACCAATTACAATTTATACATAGGCGGACCGTATACAACATACGTTTTTTTGTATGTATAAATTTTTTTATTTTTTTTTGCTGGATTAAGGAAATCAATTCCTAGCATAGACATATTTTTCAAATTTGTTTTAATAATATACTATTTTTCCACATGTGTAGAACTGAGAGCTTGTTTTTTGGTGAAAAACCTACATTCACAAGAAATAAAAAATAAATATGATAATAAAATTAAATATATTTAAAGCTATACTTTTTGGGAAGCTTATAATAAGGACTACATAATTACAAAATATAAATTTTAAATGAATTCATTTGATCCCCCAAAAGGTACATCAAAAGTGGTTTTTTATAAGCATTTTGGTAGGTGCAGAGGAGACTCCTTTATAGGTATGCTTTAAAACTAGTGGGGTTATATCCAAGGGGGTTTGATCTAAGGGGGTTGAATCAAACCCTATTCAATTAGAATCATTTAAATGAAATATTTAAATGCTTAAATCATTATATTTTTTTTAAATATGTGATTTCAGCAAAAATCATGATGTCCCAAAAAGTGTAAACCACTATTGTGGGATCACCCAAATGATAGTAATAATGAACTTATATCCATTAGAAGAGGATGGATAGATATTTCCAATGATATAAAAGCCCCATTAAGAAAAAATTCAAGGTGTAGCGATGTTTATAATGCTTTTGAAGGTGTATTAATGAGATCACCATGTTTCTAACATGGAAGGCACCTCTTGACGTATTGATAGGAATGATTCTCTATAATAGGCCAATAGTACCATTATGGACATCTTGAAATGCAAGATTAGCTTTATCTATGTTTAAACATCACAATTAATAACTTGTTGAAATGCACAAGACAACTGAGAGGGGGGCTGAATCAGTTGTATCAAATTCTTTACTTAATCAATTCCACTTTATCTTCAAAATTTTATTAAGTGTGAACATGAAATGAAATAATAGAAAGCAAACACTAGATACACCAAATTTACATGGAAAACCCAATGAGGGAAAAACCATGGTGAGGATTAACTCACAATATACTAGTAATGCAATATCAGATACAAAGGCTCATTGCTAGAGGGCTTACTGCCCAGATACAAAGGCTCATTACCTAGATTAAGGGATCACTTCCTTAAGAAGGACTCATTATCTGAAAAGAGGCTCACTACCTACAGAAAATAAAAAAGATATAATTAAGGATCCACCACAAGGGTTCCATACACTCACAACTTTGATTAGAAAATTGTAGACACCATCAACTCACTGCTTTCAGGAATCTAACACAATAAAGTACTACTACCTCAATTTTAACTTGCACACTCTTCTCCCCACACTTTTTTTCACACTTCTTTTGCTTCGAATCATGAATGATGGATGGATGATCTATGCACTACAACTTGATTTTCTTTTATACCATCTTCAACTGTAAAAACATTCTCCAATGTTACCTATACAATTTCATTTACAAATTCAAAATAGGTCAGCTACTCAACATTCTTGTGGTGGATAAGAATGAGAGAGAAAAAATTACATATTTAATTTAGGACCCAAAAAACATCTTGTATCGAACACACACTTCCTTAATTTGATGTAAAAACCTAATGTAATGTGTAGACACTAGGTCGATCAAACCTAATGAAAACACCAATGATATTTGAAGTAAACACATCTCCAACAAGATGATCACATATGGATCAGATAGCATGCTTCACCAAACATTTTTCCATCTCTAAGAACACCTTAGATACACCTGCAAAAATTACAACAAAATTCATTCATAGAAAGCTCTTCAACAGTCCAACCAAACCAATCAACAAAACACAGGAGCTCTAGAGCAGGTCTTATGGAGCACCAAATCACAAGAAAGTTTTTCAAAACATAAAAACCATAAAAATAATCATCTCCCAAATCCACAAGATCTGAAACCAAATATTAGAAGACTACAAAGCCAAAACATTTCTCATAGTCCATAAATAAATAGTTCTACCAAACCAGTTCACACACTGGTGAACATATCTTTTACTCTCCATTAAACCAGAAGCTAAAACTCGGGATATATTATCCATTGAAGCTCATGAAAACATCTAAAGATTTGTATAGGCATAGGATCAAAACAGGAGAAATGCAGAGCACAATCAAAACATACTTCAATACCATCTTCATTATTTCTCAAATTTTCTCAAAAGAACTTGGCAAAAGCATAACTGCTACTTCATAAATATAGCTCCATGTACTATAAGAACTTATATAGTATCTCAACTATACAAATATCATCTGCAATCAACCTAAAATGTGTTGACATCAATGACAACATTAATGACAACACCACCAAATACATCCATACTTGCAACAAAACTATCATACCCTCACCAATAGAGTGTATCTCCCAAAAGGGTGTATCAAGATGAGTTTTGGATAAATTATTTTCATTAGTTATGCATAAGGTTAGGTGGAAGGACTTGGTCATGAAGGTAAGTGTATATAGTGTGGTACCATGGGGACTTATGACCAAGCAATCCTATATGGATTCAGATGCCTTCTTCTTTCCAACCACAACTTACTAACCATCTCTTCTGAAACAAGGTTATCAATACTATCTCCATCAATAATAACATTGCAAAATTTACTTTGACACTTGCATCTGGTGCGAAACAAATTCTTCCTTTGAGTTGGAACTTTCTCCTCATGTAACAAGGCTCTTCTAGTAACAAGAAGCTCTCCTCTTTCTGCATCCTCGGAATGTGAAGACTCGACATCTTCATCTACATGTGCAACTCGTGCAATACCCTTAGGTTTTCTATTTGTCCTTCCTTGATGTTGAGGACACTCATATGCCCTATGCCCTTCTTCTCCACACTTGAAATAGGTTCCACAAAAGCCTCCTCTCCTGGGTCCCCATCTAGATCTTCCTCTTCCTTGATCTCCATTATTCTGATCATGAAGATGATAGGTATTGTCTCCTTTCTATTTCCGGTTGCTACTAGATCCTTCACCCTTCATTTGATCTTCATTTCGACCTCCATATGGCCATCCACTAGTCTTTCCACCATGAGCTCCACCTCTTTGCTTGCTTTCAAACCTTTTGTTCAAATTTTCTTCTACCTTCAAAGCAAACTGATATGCATCTTCAATGGTAGACATTCTTACAAGACTCATCTCTTCTTGAATGCTTGGCTTCAACCCATTTATGTAGCAGGAAAATTTGTCCTTGTTGGTCTTAGAATGACCTATTCTGATCAAGACCTAGTAGAATTCTTCTATATACTCCTTGACAGATTTTCCTGCTTATTTCAATCCTTACATCTTCTTCAACAAATCCAACTCATAGTCCCCAAGAATGAACTTTCTCTTCAATTTTTCCACCATCTGATCCCATATTGTTATTTTATCTTTCCCTCTTCTATTTCTTTCCAACTAGACTTCTTTCCACCATATTCTAGCATGGCCTTTCAATTTGGCCTTTGCAAATTTAACCCTGTCTGGGTATTCTATTTCCTCATACTCAAAATACTCTTCTATATCATTGATTCAATCGATCAACTCCTATCCATTTAGGTTTCCAAAAAAATTGGAAACTTCTATCTTCAACCTCTTTCCAATCTTGGAAATGGCCCTAATCAGTCTCACTTCTCCAGAATCCATTACATCCTGTACTTCCTCCTCGAATGGATCCTCATCTTCCACCTCATCCTCACTTTCATCTCTTCTTTTGACATCGGCTCCCCTATGTAGCTCCTCTTGCAGTGCTTGAAATTGTCTCTAGAGGGCTCTAAAATCCTCTTATGTTACCCCAACATTTCTTCCACCATGGTTTCTTTGTGGAGGCATATTTTCTCACAGACCCACAACCACAAGTCCTGGTGCAAACTGCCTCATGTTCAGTGATCTATTTACACACTCACGAAAACCCTCTCTAATACCACTTGATGAGGGTACTCCTCTTACAATATAAAACTCACAAAAACAATAGATAATGGCACAAACAAGATGCAAGAAGGAAAGAAAATATTTTTTATTATCACTAAAATGAAAATGAAATTACAAAATTATATTTTCCACCATATGGGCATTTTTTGATTACATAAATCTGCAAATCTGCCAATTGGAGCCACCAACTAACTCCCTAGCCTCCCTCCTTTCACATCATTTATTTGGAAGGTGTAACTGCCCTAGAATCTTTTAGAAAGTGTAACTTCCTTAAGAAGATATTTTGAAATTTTATTAATTTTGGTAGTACAACTTCACGAAGTCATAACTTTTGATCCAACCATCAGATTTCCTCTTATAATACCTTCATTTTCCACCAATTTTCAGGCCCATTCGGAGCCTCTAAGTGCCTCAAAATTGACTCTGAAGATTTTACTAGGATTTTTGAAAATTGAAATTTTAATATCTCTCAAATGATAAATGGTATTGAAGTGATTTCTTTTCCATTGGCTTCAATTTTCCATTTTGGAGGTCTGTGTAATATTTCATGTCCAATCGTGCATAAATGAAAACTTACTTAAATACTAACCCTACTAAATTTAGCCCTTATTGAAAAGAAACAAAAAAATTTTTGGGTGATGCAAGACTGCTCTTACACCCTAGATGCTCCTACATCACAAATAATATCACACACCATATCAATATTAGGCACAATAGAGGTTGGGATGAGTATCTATTTTACAAGGAACTCACATTTCTAACTATCATATGGCATATCCAACAAAGACCTAATTGTAGCCATGAAATTAGCATATTTGTTATTAAGATGAGGGACCTATTCAAAATTGATTTGTGTAGAGTAATTCTTTAAACTATAAACCACACATTTTTAGGGGAGGATCTTACCATACTTTGATTGAAATTTATCATCGACTTGTTTAATGATGAGCAAAGAATCCCCATAGAATTGAATCTAGGTGATATTCCACTAAATGATCATTTTCAATCCTATGATCAAGGATTCATACTCTAAAATATTATTGGTACAAGGGAAAGGCAATCTAAATGCTTTGGGGATAAAATCCCCTTGTGGGGTGATGAAGAGGATTCTTGCCCTCGAACCATGTTGTGTATATGATCCATCAAAGTAAGTATTCTACAATGATTCTTCGTTAACCATAAAGATGGATTCATCAAGAAATTTGGTGATTAAAGGATGTATGTCCACTAAAAGATATTCAACCAAATAGTTTAAAACAACTTGTCACTTGATGGCCTCTCAATCCACATATTCTATGTGAAATTCACTTAGTAACATTATCCATTTATTCATCCATCTTGTGAGAGATGTTCTTGATAGGATTTACTTAAGAGGATCCACCTTAGAGAGGATCTTAGTTATAAGGATACGCATATAGTGTCAAATATTTTGGGAGTTTAATATGATAGATGAACATGCTTTATCCATAGGTGTGTAGTTAAGATCATAACCAATCAAAGTTTGGTTGATATACTAGATAGATCTCTCCCTTACATTTTCATCAAGTTGGGAAAGGAGTGCCCCCAATACTACTAAGGTGGTGAATATATATAAGAGGACTGATTTTCCTAGAATGGGAGACATGAGAACTGATATGTGAATGGTGGGAATTTATCTAAAAGATAATAATTGAAGAATATAATAGGTTTTATCCCTCCTTAGGGACTTTGTAACTACTTGAGTGTTTTGGGTGGATGCATATCCATAATAGCATTAACCCTTGCAAGATAAAATTATATACCTCTTATGGAAATAATGAATCTCAAAATATTACTTGAAGTGATAAAAATGACTCATTTATGGGGATTTATCCTCAATTTATATTGTTCTACGTGATCAAAGATATGTTCAAGAATTTTTAGATTCTCTTCCCTTGTCATAGTATTTCCTAGTAATTTATCTATATAATCCTCCATAATGATGTGAAGGAGATAATAGAATATGATAGTTATCAATAGTTAATAGGTAGATCCTACATTCTTTAGACCAATATCCATTACTTGGTAACAAAACATTCCCTATAGGGTGGTGAAGGTCGTCTTGTGTTGATCCTCATTAGCAATGCAAATTTAATTGTATCTTCACAAACCCATATCTATAAGTGATAACATAGCATGGCTTGTTGTAATTTCCATGATGATGTTGATGTTAGGCAATGAGAAATTATCTTTTGGACAAGATTTATTTAGATCCCTAAAATAAGTGCATATGTGGATAGTCCTAGTTGGCTTGGCAACTAGTACATTATTTGTGACTCATTCTTGATAGTCAATTGGGTGGATGAAACCCACTACAAGTAGCTTTTCTAATTCTACATTTATTAAAAGTGTTATTTGTGGATCATCTTTCTAATATTTTCCTTAACCAATGTATCATCTAGATTCTTGACCAAATGATGAAAAAATAATAATGGATCTAGCCTAGGAATATTAGTGTAGGACCATGAAAATTTATTATATCCTTTATTTAAGACATGTTCAAATATAACTTACCAGTGTTTTACTAAAAGGGTGGTAGAAAGATGAGTGATCATAGTCTGTAGTTTTATTCCCAAGTTGATGTCCTAAATTTATTTGATAAAAATACTAGATCTTTCAATTTTTTGTGAATCCACAAGGGGAAAATGAATTTCCTCATCTTAAGGAACCTCATGGAGGTTTTGATCCAAGGATATGTTCTTTATTTTGAATTTTTCAAAATTCAAAAGTGCCTCATAAAGGTTTGACTAGGGATTATTTATTCATTTATTTATGCTTACTTTTGTAAATAAGGAATTCATCTTCCTGAAAGTAAGAACTAGCATTGAGTTTTAAGATACCGCTTGATTTGTGATTTCTATAATTTATGTCATCACGAAGGCTAAAGAACTAATTGAAGGATTTATTGTTTAGAAGTTCTTAATGATATCATAGGTTGTGCCAATGTAGATGTATATCCAAGGCCTCTATTATCCTCATTAGTTGGAGGATCAATAGGTTTTATGATTCCTTTCTCATGAAGGTCCAAGCCTCTTCCTTGATAGTTCATATTTTGAGTAATATGATGAGGAATAGGAAATTTCTATTGAAAATTCTCAAGATTGTTATCTTTGTTTAATTCCTCTTTCAATATAACCAATAATTAATGTATTCCTCCAATTTCTTATCTTCTAGATAACCTAATGATTGGAAAGTAGTGGACCTATTACTCATAATGATAGGTGTAGGTTGACATATTTTATGAGATGGTTTACTAAATGAGCATGCAAATAGAGGCATCATGCAAAAGTGGAAGTAATTATGAAACTCATACTCCCAACAAAATTTTCCATTGATTTTGACCTTGGACATTTTGGATTCAAATTTGGTGGATGCAGTGGATGAAGAGGCTAAAAATGTAAAATCGATGTAAGAAAATGATGAGCTTATATTGGAGGGTGAAATCTCAACACTAGGGCAAGGATGCTAATGCTAGAAAGAGGTGGCTAGTGCTCATCAATATTTGAATGGATATGGATTGGCATAGATGGTGACTTCAGATCCATTGTGGCGGAATTTGAGACCTTGATAGTAAGTGGAAGGAATGACCTACATGATATGAAGCCATGAGCGATCAATGATGAGATTATAGGGAAGGTCAAGATTAATAAGATGAAAATTTGTGTACTACAATGTTGGATTCACCTACGTTGGAAGATATACCATGCCCTTAGAATCTCTATCCACATTATCATAGACCTTGCTATTAATGTTTTGAGGATCTAAATCTAATATAGAGTGTCCTACTTGTTTGATAAACTTCAACGTACACAACTTCAAGGAAAATAAATTATCTATAAGTGTAAATAGTGTATTTACATATCTAGTTAGGATATCTCATTTCTAGGATTGACCATTTCACACTTTTATCTAAATTTTACTTAGGTTTTTAATGATGTTATTTCACTCAATTATATTAATACATGTGTCTTCATAATTTGAGACACCTATTTCATGCACACTTTGTTGGACTAACCGCTAGCATCTCCCTTTGGGTTCATGAAATGGTTTAACCGCCTCCCGTGGATCTTAACTGACAATTATATCGGGCATTGACAGGTTGATCTTTTGGTGCAACAACAAGGCCAACAATTGGTATCAAAGCCAGTCATGGGTTTGAACCCCTCAAGTGATGCTAAGGGGGGGATTGTTGGACTAACCACCAGCATCTCCCTTTGGGTTCGCGACATGGTTTAACCTCCTCCCATAGATCTTAACTAGTGCTTGTATCGGGCATTGATAGGTCAATATTTTGGTACAACGACAATTCCAACACACTTTACACTTGCTCACACACTTGTGAAGTGACCTCACAAATGTTGCACACTTAAAGGGGTAGTTAGTCATTGTCTCCTACCTTCTCACCTCATCCACCTTCTCTATAAATGCAAGCTTCCTCATTATATTTGCAAACTCTCATTTTGTATATTGATAGATATCCTATTGTTCACATATTTTATTCACTAGTAGAAGGTTGTTTCATGCTTTCATACCTTGGAATTCTCCAACATGGTATCAAATCCATGAGGTCATATTCCTTCTTGCATCAAGGTGAATTCCACACATATCCCTATCAATGAAGCATTATGAAGCCAAATGGACACAACCAATGCATGATAAAGGGTCAAGAAGTTAATTTTTACCTTTCATTTTGTCAATTTCAATAACTTTCTTTTTTTGAAATTTTCAATTCTTGTCATTTATTATATTGCACAAATCCATATGGTGTCATACAAATTAATAAACTATATTTTTTTTTAGAAAAAGAAAAAAATAGTAGAGGGTTGATTTTCCCTTTGCTCATTTGCTATATTTTGTCAAAAAATTATCTCTTTGAAGGAATGCTTTGGTCCAAATCAGCATATTTTGCAAGAAATTTAGGTATTTTATGCCTTGTCTTGAGGGTTTCATTTGAATTTTGTAGGTTTATGAATTGTCAATATATCTTTCTAACTATCAACTTCATAGGATTTGACAAGAGCATAGATGTTCTTATGTATTTAAGGGTTTATAGTTTCCATTTACATATCTATAGAGAGTTTGAGGAATTTTTCTCAAAGGATGTGCATATAATTTAGAGTTATATCTACCAAGTGGACTCTTAGTTCCACTTTCTTGATTCATAGGAACTTAAAGACCTAGTCATGAACTTTGTGGTCTTCTCTATGTAGAAAGGATGTCTTGTAGAGGCCAAGACCATAGATCCAACACAATAAGTCATGGTACCATCATTTGAAGGTTGAAAACCATAATATTTACAATTGAATATTCACCAACTAGTTCTCTATTGAAAAATACACACTATGGTTTTATCTTATAGGAATCAATATCTTAAAAACTCTAAAAGGTGGTCCACACCCTTCACACTATTCTAATTTTCAATCTTCTTGGCTTATTTAGTGTGTGGGCCTTTTCTCTCTATGCGTGAAATTTTACAAGTGATCTTCCATAGATCCATGACATCTTTAGCTAAAGTATGAAGAGATTTTAAAAGGAAACTGTCAGAACATAGTGATCTACTAAGAGGGGGGCTGAATCAGTAGATATTGAAATTTTTACCTCTCAACTCTTAGTGCAGAATAATTATTTGAACCTTTAATGTGCACTTAAAAACTTAATGAGAAAGCACAAGAGATAGAGCACATGCAGTCATCACATAACACCAAATATACGTAGAAAACCGAAGGTTGGGAAAAATCATGGTGAGAAATCCTGCTAATGATCTACTATCCTAATCCAGCCTGACAAGCTTGAATTTCAGATACAATGCTTTAAGGGTACCAACCCTAAGTAGACACTAATCCCTTGGTTTTAGGTGCACCCACTCCAATATCTGAGCACCTACCTAGATATTTGATGGCACCCACCAATAAAATTTACAATGCCACATATTATAATTTTAATGGAAATTCTATGTTGCAACTCATTTGCAATTGCACTAATGTATATGTTGCACACTCTGATTTTCTTCTTCTAATCTGTTCTTCTTTATCCACTCTGTATCCACTTCTTTTCTACAACACTATTCTTTGCACTTAATGCTTTCTCAACATCACATCCCCTTTTTGTGATACACCAATTTGAATGAGCAGAACCTAAAAAGAAATCATCAATATAATCAAGGGGTTTACACTTAATGCAAATCAAGATTTTGAATTATTGATTTTTGTTTACTTTAGCTTGTTCAAGCATAGTGCATTCTTTCCTTGCAATCACATTCTTTGCACTCTACTGCTCTCGAATCTTCCTTCCCACACTTCTCTCTCTCACCTTACTAACTATTTCACAACCATTCCTCAACAATACAGTTATCTCTCTCTTCTTTGCTAACCAATAGACACTTCCTTGAGCCGTGCACTTTTGATAAAATGCGGCTTGATGCAATGATTAGTGTTTTCATTCTTTCTTCTTTGGGAAGCATAGTCTTCATCAAGCCATACCCACATTAAATTCTATCTTAGAGAGTCTTTTAGGATTGGCAATATGTAAACTGTAAATCAGATACACATTTAATGCAATTCTCTATTTATAAGATTTGAACTCGATCTCTATTGACCTAATACTTTATGCCGCTATTCTAAAAATAAAATCACCAATTAAGTCAATTTTTTGGAGTAGGTAGGCTAATTAATTTCATTCTTCTAATCGAATTCTAGTCAAAGACCACTTACACAAACTTAACCGTTTGAAACCACCATCTTCAAATTTTGACTGTTGTATTTGTCTCTATGCGCTAAGATCCATGGTTCTATATTCATCTCGACAATATTAAGACATCACCGTCAGATTGTTCTCCTTTGAATCTTAGTCATAGATGTCACCACTTAATGATCATCATTCCTCATCACATTGAAGGGAGTTATACATTGCTCACTCTAAACTCTTTCTTTCTCTTTGATAAGCTACCTTCAATCAACATGTCCACATCATCAACATGCAATTCACAACAAGGATGTGAATTGCTTATCTAAGCTATCATCCTTCACCATCTATCATCATACATCACCATCCACTATCATCTTTAGCCACGTGCCATGATTTTACTTCATCGTCATCTCCATATCACCACCAACCATCATCCAACTTATCATTGTATCGAAGGAACCCATTATCGAGTCATGTTGATGTACATTCTTCTCACTGATGAAGAGCCAGAGAAATATCGAGGAGACACCAACATGTGTCTCACCAAAATGGAATTGTCTCATTGATAGCACCACCATTCCTCACAAATTTTCATCATACTATCGAAGAGACACTAAAAGGACTCCTTTCGACATATTCAAGTCTATTTGACTAGATGCCTATCCATCCACACTTCCTTCTATAGCATCACCTTGATCAATACTAACAATTGCTACCATTTTTTGGCCATGTCATCTTCATGCTATTCTTCACACTCTTCATCCTATAGATACTTCATTTCCATACCCACCAATAGAGTATCGAAGGGATGAAAAAAATTGTCTCACCGAAGCTCCAATGATAGTCTGATCGCTTCACAAAAATTATGTCAAGCATTAAATCTCCACATCAAAGAGACCGATAAAACTTTCACTCTGAACATATAATGTTACCTTGATGTGACCTTCGGACCTCATCAACTGGTAGTCTAGATATGAGGGGCTGGTCACCCACATGGTACTAAGGGATTAATTTGTCACTTAAGCTACTGGTAACTTGTAGTAGGAAGTCAACACAAAAATATAACATTGTTATGCAGATCTACCATGGCTAGGCATAAACACTTCAAATTGAACTTGTTTTTCAACAAGCTGAACTGTAAATTATATACCTAAAATATCACAACCAACCACAACTATGCTGAACACTGATATGCTAATTGTATTCCTTTGCATGATGCCACTGCTCATTTACACTTTTGTCACTTTTGAAATCAATGAAAACAATTTTCCAACAATCTACCCCTTTTTCATTGATGGAAAAACCTTAATTTTCTACATGTGATATCTATTTCTAGATCAACATATGAGCATTAGTTATATATTCCCATGTTCCAACTCTGATAATTTTCATGACTCTCCCCCCTTTGACATTAATGGAAAAGAGCACACTCCTCCTTAGAATATGCTCCCCCTAGATATATGTCATATCACTAATGCTTAGTGATATGATGTAGGAGAAATTACTCCCAGCTTTTGCCTCAGGTATTCAAACTGTTATGTGGGAAGAAGCTTGGTGAATATATCAGCCACTTTTTCCTTTATAGGAACATACTCCATGCTAACTTCCTTGTCTACAACCTTTTCTCTCATGAAGTGATATTTAATTGATATATTATTGGTTATGGAATGCATCACTAAATTCTTTGAGATGTTGATAGCACTTGAATTATCATAAATAATAGAAATAGGCTCTTTTTAGTCCATTTTGATGTCCTTTAAGGTTTGCTTCATCCATAAAACCTGAGTACAACATGCAACAATTGCAACATATTCTACTTCTATTGTAGAAAGAGTAATAGAATCTTGCTTCTTACTCATCCATAACACCAATATGTATCCTAGAAAGAAGGCTCCTCCACTAGTTCTTTTCCTATCATCTACACTGCCAACCCAATCAACATTAGTGTATGTGGTCAAGGTGAAATATTTTCTTTTGGGGTACCACAACCCATAGTCAACCATGCTTTTAATGTATCTGAACATCCTCTTCACTACATTGACATGAGACTCTTTTGGTGCAACCTGAAATCTTGTAACCATGCACATTTCTTGCATAATGTTTGGTCTTGATGTAGTTAAGTATAGAAAGCTTGATATCATTTACCTATACATAGTCTAATTTGTCTCTGGTGACTCATCCGATTTTATCAATTTACAACCAGTTATCATGGTAGTACTAACTGGTCTACTATCTTCCATGCCAAATTTCTTGAGCTTTTTCTTAGCATACTTAGTTTGACTAGATGAATATCCCATTATTATTTTATACAATTCATAAACCAAGGAAAAATGATAACTCTCCTAACATAGACATTTCAAATTAATCTTGCATATGTGTAGCAAATATTTGACACATTTTATCATTGCTACCTCCAAAAATGATGTCATCTACCTAAACAACAACAACTATTATGTGCTCATCTTATGATTTGAAGTATGCATTGCTATCTACACACCCCTTCTTAAATCCTTATTGTTGCAGCTACTAGTCCAACCTAGAATACCATGCCCTAGGTGCTTGTTTTAGACCATACAACACCTTCTTCAATCTGCAAACATAATCTTCTTCTTGTGAAATTTGAAAAACTTTTGGTTGTTCAATGTAGACTTCTTCAAAGTTTCCATTCAAAAATGTAGATTTAACATGCATTTGATATACCTTGAATCCCTTGTAAACTAAAAATGCAAGAAACATTCTTATGGCTTCTAATCTTGCAACTGGTGAAAATGTTTCTTCAAAATCAAAGCCTTCAACTTGTGCATACCCCTTGCACACTAGTATAGCCTTGTTCCTAACCACAAATCCTTCTCCATTTAACTTATTTATAAATACCTATTTGGTACCAATAACATTTTTTCTTGATGGCCTAGGAAATAACTCACATATCTTTTTATTCTCAATATGATTCAGTTCCTCCTCCATGGATTTTATCCAACTATCATCCTTGCCAGCTTCATTAAAGCTCTTTGGTTTGATTTGAGACAAGAGAGAGAAATTTACTTGTTCCTTATTTCTTGCAAGTCTTCTTGTTTGAACTCCTTCATTTTTGTCACCATTTATTTGTTCTATAGGAGGATCCTTTTGAACATATTTTATAGGGGCTCATTTAATTTTATCCTCGTCCTCTTCTTCTTGTTCCTCTTCTTTGATTGTTGGACCTACATCATCATTTCTAGATTCAATCTCAAAATTATTTCTGCTTAGATTACCTTGATTTATATTCTCATCTATCTTGACATTGATGCTTTCCACAATCTTGTGTAGCCACTTGTTGAAACACTTGTAAGCTTTTCTTTGAGTGGAATATCCTAAAAATATTCCTTGATCACACCTTGAATCAAAGCTTACCAAGTCATCCTCTTCTCTTTTAATGTATCATTTTCTACTTGTAGACATCTAAATTTGATCACTTCCATATGGTCAAAATCATCTACCATATTTTTCTATTTCGTTAATAATGACTAAAAATTTTATTTAATCAATATTTTATTTTCTACCTAAGGTTCCTAAAGTATGTAATTAAATAATTAAATACATTACCTTACACCTTTTCTTCTCTAAATTAAATAAATATGGTAATTTATTTAATTTAGTCACTTGACCTTTTTGATTAAAATCAATTTTTAACTCCTCATTTTCTCTCTCATCACATTCTCCATAATCCTCTTTTAATCTGGATTAAATTAATTAATCCATGATTAGGATGTGCACCACTTAATCAAGATTAGTGTTACATCCTCCATAATCTCCCACTTGCTTCTAATCTTTCATTAATTATTCTAATCATGAGTTTGCACAACCTTAATCAAGGTCATTGGCCACATTTAGCATGCCTTTCTTATTCAACCTTTTCATTTGCCTTTATTAACCTTGACCCTCTTTCCCATGTGAATTTTTAATTCACATTTATTCACCCTAGGTCTCTCTCTTCCCCATGTGAATTTTTAATTTAATTCACATTTTATCCTTCCAAGGCTTACCTTACCCCCATGCAAGTTCTAGAACATGTGACTTGTCACTTCACATGTGCCAAAGACTTCTAGAACATTAGACTTGTCACATCACTCATATGTGGCAAATTCCCACCCTTTTGGAAACCCTCTCTTATCCATTAGATTCTTTCAAGCATGTGAATTTTTAATTCACATTTATTTCTCCAACTACTTTCTCATTCCCCATGGAGATTTTTGAGGAATTCTAAAATCCCTCAAATGTCTTTTTCACTCTCATTTGAGAACAAGAAGTTCCTTTTTGAGGAAATCTTCTCATCCCCCAAGGTACTTGTCCTTCTTCCACATCATGTACCTTTCTTCCACATCATCTCATCCTAAGCCATCTGACATTCCACATATCAAGATGTGAGGGCTTGTGAGTCCTCAATTCACCATAGCCCTCTATCTTGACCTTCTTGGTTTAATCTCAACCATTGAATTCTCTAGAGAATTCAAATTGCTCTATAAATACCCCCCTCTCTTCTCTCATTTACAAGACTTAGCCATTTGCACCCTCATGCTACCAATTTGATTACCCAACTTGCTTGCATTCTCTCTCATCATTAAATCAAGTAATTTAACTATTAGCATTTGTATTTTATCATCTAGTTCATCTTGCATCTAGCCATCTCCATAGCCATCCAAGGTGGACACAAGTTTTCAAACACCAAGGGCCAACCAAGGGATTCAACATCACAAAGGTATAATCGTTTATAATCACTATTTTGCTATCTTTCTTTCTGTTATCATTCCTTAGGCTAATCTTGAGGTGTACCTTTTGTATTCTTCCATTAGTGCATAATAGTTGTTTTGAATTTTAGAATAGGATAGAAATTTAGGGATCACATTTCTAGCATGCCCGGTGGGACCCACAAACGGGTCGCTTTATTTCATGTTTGTTGTTGTTGAGTTTGTTTGTAGGTCCAAGTCACAGAGGGATGAAATTTCCCTATAGAGGGGTAGACTTTCCTTCTAGTGTGATATAGATGAGCAGATTTTCCCTGTTGGTTCACTCTTCTCTAATATTTTCACTACAGAGGGGCAGATTTTCCCTGCTGGTTCACAGTTTTCTGATATTTTCACTACAAAGGGGTACATTTGCCCTGCTGGTTCACTGTTTTCTAACATTTTCACTACAGAGGGGTGAATTTGCTCTGCTGGTTCACTATTTCTGATATTTTCACTATAGAGGGGTGGATGTGTCCTCCTGGTTCACTTTTTTCTAACATTTTCACTGCAAAGGGGCTGATTTGCCTTGTTGGTTCACTATTTTTTGATATTTTCACTGAAGAGGGGCGGATTTGCCTTGTTGGTTCACTATTCTCTAACATTTTCATTGTAGAGGGGCGGATTTGCCCGACTAGTTCACTATTTTCTCATATTTTCACTGCAGAGGGGCAGATTTTCCCTCCTAGTTCACTGTTTTCTAACATTTTCACTGTAGAGGGGTGGATTTTCCCTCCTGGTTCACTATTTTCTAACATTTTCACTATAGAGGGGCAGATTTGCCTTGCTAGTTCACTATTTTACGATATTTTTACTGCAAAGAGGTGAATTTTCCCTCCTGGTTCATTGTTTTCTAACATTTTCACTATAGAGGGGCACATTTTCCCTACTGGTTCACTAATTATGATATTTTCATTGTAGAGGGGCAGATTTTCCCTACTAGTTCACTATTTTCTAATATTTTCACTGTAGAGGGGCAGATTTACCCTCCTAATTCACTTTTTTCTAACATTTTCATTATAGAGGGGTGGATTTGCCCTGCTGGTTCACTGTTTTCTGATATTTTCATTGTAGAGGGGTAGATTTGCCCTACTAGTTCACTATTTTCTAACATTTTACTATAGACGGGTGGATTTTCCTTGCTTCTTACACTTTTTTTTTGATATCTGACTATAGAGAGTTGGATTTTCCCTAAACAACACATTTTGGAAGGTAAAAATGGGCATTTTAGCTACGATTTTATCTCAATTTTTTTCTATTTTGAGGTTCTAACCCCCTAACCTTATTTGTTTGAGAGTATAGTTGGATTTCTTGCTAATATTTTGTAGCATACTTTCATAATTGACAAAGAACGAAGGATAAAACATCTAACATTTTCTTGCAGGGCCATTCATTTGTTCAAATTTTAAGACTTTTCCTTGCTATTTTCATCAAGGCACATAGCTTAATTAGGGGGAAGTAAAATTTATTGCTTGGTGTGTTTGTTTTTGTGTCACCCAAGGGGGCACTAGTTTGTTTTCTCTTTCCCCTTACACTTTGTGTGATCCTTGGGAATAGTTGGAAGCGATTAGTGCCTTCTTTTTAGAGGGACCTGCTTGGGGATTTCATTACCCCAAGGGACAATCCCAACCACACATACCAATGGGGTATAGAAAGGGGGGAGAGCCAAAGTTGTACCCCAATCTAGTCATGTCATGTCTTGCGGAGCATCAAAGCTAGGGTGATACCTATATAAATGTGAAGATTTGGTTCAAGCTCTTCAACATCTTGTTGGGGTTCCCGACTTACGCTTGTGATAGGTTGGTGTTCACAATTTGGGCCTCACATACTGAGAGTATATCGAGGAATCCCTTGAAACCTTGTGCATTTTAGATTAAGTCCTTTATTGGTCGTACCCTTAACACTAATCATTGGATTGTGCTTGTTTAAAATATCTTCTTGTGAGAAACCAATAAATTTTTGACATGTCAGCCTCATTGTTTTCATTTCAAGTCCTTTCCATAGTCATTCTCATCCAAACCAAGTCCGTTTTTTCTATAGAAGGGTGGATACGCCCACCAATTTATTGCAGTGTGGTGGATTTTCCCTATAGTTTACTACAGAGGGGTGGATACACCCCCTGGACCATCCATTTTGCTCCATTTGACCAGTCCAAGCCTTTGTTTAGCCACTCCAAACCTCCGTTCGATCATTTAACCATTCCAAACATTCATTCAACCATTTCAAACATCTGTTTGACCATTTCAAGCATCCATTTAACCCTTCTAAACTTCCATTTTTCACTCACATTATTAATTTCACAACTTGAGAAACCCACTCCACCATTTTACCATGTGTGGCCTAAACATTTGCACTTTCCAAAAATATCACTTCGACATCACCCCCATCATATAAAAACCATCAATACATCTTTAGTTTCCATTCTTCATCATCTTTCAACACCAAATCCCTTAAACCTTGTTTTAGGGGTTACCTCCCAAATTGACCAAGGCGTTAAGTTTGATCGTCATCCTACATATCAATCATTTTATTCAACCTAATCAATATGCTTCTATCCTAAGGTGGATTTGTGTTGAAAGTCAACATCATTAGCCCAAATCAATCCCCTTCCATCTCAAGGCAGATTTGGTGTTGTGATCATTGGTTCAACCCTTTTAATCTGATTAACCAATGTATTAAGTCACCTAGGGTGATTTCTGAATTAGGTTTTAGGATCCCTTCCATCAACCAATCCTAATTCATCATTCAATCCAAAAAAAACTTATCCAATTGATCCAAAAAATCCAATCCAATTTATCCAAATCTAATATCATCCAATCAAAATCCCATCATCCAATCAAAATTTAATCATCTAATCATAATCTAATCAAATCCAATCCTTATCCAATCATCAAATTAATTGATACATCATCAATTGATCTATCATCCTATCAATCATTTGATCCAATACTACAATCTTAGTCCAATCCAAATCAATCAATCCAAATCATCATTTAGAAGTTGCATCTCAAAATCACTTAGTTATTTTGTACGTTCATGCTTGTTTAGACCTATTCACAAACAAAAAAGCAAATGGCAGGCCAACAAACCCAAGGTTCCCAACCAAATATCCCTCAATATCCAATAATGCTCCAAGCAATCCACACGATCCCCATAACGACACCTCATCCCAATCAAATACCGACATCCAAAATATCACACAACCTGGTGATGAGAACATGGTCAATCAACCTAAAATCTTCATTGATGAATACCTCAGTAATCCTGCCAATGTCCAAATGATAGATCATCTCCTCAATGAATGTGGGGATAAGATCCTCACCACCCTCCTCATGAAGGGAGTTAAATCACCATCTAAATTTGATGCCTCACCATATGTCCTTCCAACATCTGTTGATCCGCAAACTTCTTAAAATGCTCTAGGAAATTGCTATGTCCCCGAGAGTGCATCCATGGACAACTAGTACCACCCCGAATTTGGAAATTCCATCATCCATCAAGTCCAAGATTATCCTCGTCTTCTGACCACAAAATCTACTATCCCACCACCAGATCCTAATGATCCCTATGCCTATGGCATGCCATCATACATCCCACCTGGTCCATTGCTTCCTCCCCCATATCCTAATATTGCGAGCACACCTATACTTACCAATTTGCAACCTCTTGCATTTCAATAGCCTCTAGTTAATCCACACCAATCCACAACACTGCAAGAACCACCACAACATACTACTACCACTGTAGCCTCATCTCAACCCTCGCATCCACAAAATCTGCAACACACTATCACTAACCTGCAACCAAACATTCTGATCCCTCAACAACACACTACCATTCCTACACAACCATCACATCAAGTAGTACAAACTACCTTATAGCCACAACAATCACCGCATGACCCTTTTGTGGCCATCCCCTAGCAACAACATATCTCATCTCACCCACCTCACCAACAATATCCACGACAACATGCACATATCCCTACACAAACACACAATAATCTGCTTACCAAGTACCTCTATTATTCCTCTAGCACATGCATTGTTCTATCCCACCTCAATACGAATCCTCATCAAAATTCTCAAAACCAAACATGGACCCAACCTCCACCTTACACCAATCCTCCTTAGTCATAGAATCATCCTCACCAGCAGCCATCAAATCCACTCCCATACGTCACACAACAACCCACCATTGCACAACAATACCAACCTTATCCATCCTACCTTCAACAACAACAAACCTACCAGCAAGGTGCACTTTCCATCCCTTATTACCAACAACCATCATCACATCAACAAGGAGGTCCTACCTCCATGTATTACCAAAATACTACACAATAGCAGGACCCATCCCCCACTTCTTACTAACAACATCACCTTACCAACAAGTGGCTCCCACTCATCACAATCTATCATCCAACTATCCATCTACTATAATCAGCAAACACACTCGTATCCAGCTCAACCCGCCTATGATTCGACAATGGCTGGGCCATCCTCATCATACCTGCAATACTATCCATACAATCAAACCACTCTGACTCCCACAACACCCATCAATAAGGACTTAGAAGAAGTAAAAGCAACATTAAAGGATCTACAAGCTAGAATGGGCAAACAAACATTCAAGTTTGAGGACATTTGTCCTTATCCTTTTGATCCCTGCATCTCCTTGGTTCCTTTTACCAAGCATTTTGAGATAAAAAAATTCGATAAATATAAAGGAACTAGGGACCCCAAAGCCCACCTTCAAGAATTTTATACCCATTTCCAAGAGGTCATGCATAACAACAATTATCTTATCCGACTTTTCCCTAAGAGTCTACAAGGAGTTGCCCTTAACTAGTTTATGGGCCTTGAAAGAGGATCTATCAAAACCTTTGCACAACTATCTGAACAATTCATATCCCACTTTTCCTTCAATCTGGAGAAGGACATTGACACACTTGATCTCCTAAAGGAAAAACAACTTGATGGGGAAACCTTCACTAGCTATCTACAATGATGGCATACCTTGGCTAGTCGGATGAAGTCCCCACTGTTAGAAAAGGACATGGTCACATTGTTCATCAAAAATTATCATCCAGATATGGCTCACGATTTTTGTCTCCACTGCATCACCACTTTTTCAGCACTTGTGGAGAAGGGTCCCATCCTAGAATGAGCTCTTGTTGCTAAAGGGAAAGTCAATCTTTTCAATTCTGATAAAGAAAAATCCTTTGGGGATTAACCTCGATATTGGAATAAAAACAAAAAATTTGTTAATGATGGTGTCACTAACACCAAACACATTCAAGTGGCTACCACCTTGTAGAAATATCCACCTCAACAGCAACAACAATTAATATCAAATGCCATATCGATGCCCCAAGGAGGACCTTGGCAACAGTCGAACCAAAACAACCAAGGGGGAAACAAATGATAGTTCACTCAGTTGGGAGAACCCCTTAGCATTGTGTTCAATAAACTTCTACAATCCAACTACCCCATTACTTATCCTATCACCAAGCCTCTCGATGAGTCCAAGCCCAAGCCAGCTTGGTTCAAAGATAACAAATACTGTGAATTCCACAAGATCAAAGGGAACACATTGGATAAGTGTCAAGGACTAAAAACTTATGTTCAAGGTCTAATAGATCGCGGTGAGATCCATATGGATGCTAAAATGGCATCTTCATCCAATGCTCAACTCTAAATATACCAAAATGCCTTTCCTAAACACAATCAGGGTCCTAGTACTTCCAACTCTAATCCTAGACCTAACAACAATAACAACCAAAATAACAACACCAATAACATCAGCTATAAAAATGTGCCATACAATTACCAAGGTGTGGTCACATATGTTGAACAAGTAGAGCCATGTATATCGATGATACTTGTCAAGGGAAAGGATCCATAATGTGTTGTTACCACTCATTGAACTCGTATCACAGTCCCAACAGCTCCTCCATCTACCCAACTTCCATATGTTAGTTCACAATATAACATCCTTGACCACATAGGCAAGACTGCAGCTTAGATATCCATCCTAGATCTTCTTAAGTCATCTCACATGTACCTACCCAATTCCAAGCATTGGTGGGAAATCTCTCATCAACCTATCAATTAGCCTTCAGCCAAAAGGACATGTCACGCCTTGACTCAAGCCATAACCGCCCCCTTTGTCTCGAGGTTGGTGTAAATTGTCAAAAAGTGAAAAGGGTATTAGTAGATAATGGTTCAGCCCTAAATATTTCTACACTATAGTTTATAAAATAGGTAGAATACACCTAGGTTGACCTAAATAATTAGGTGATCACTATTAAGGCATATGACAATGTAGAAAGAGATTTTGAAGGCACAATCTATCTTCCTATTCAGGTGGGTCCCATTGTACAGTATGTTGTGTCATTTTCTAGACCTGGAAATTCGATACAACATTCTCCTTGGTTGTCTATGGATTCATTCTATGCAAGCCATCCCATACACCTACCATCAATGTTTGAAGTTCCCATTTCAAGGAATGTAAGTCACCATACAGGCTGATCCCCAACCTTTTTAATATTGTCACACCTTAGAAGCTTCCTTTCCACATTCACATTACTGCCCAGGAGTTGAAATGGGGGCATCCCAAAAATTTGATTCTCATCCATCCACCAATACACCAAACACCTCATCAACCCCCCCTCATCCACACCATCATCCACACATGGTTCCACCATCACCAAGGTCCAAATCATCGACAAGGGATGTGGTGAATACAAAATGTGTACTTAACTAAATGTGGAAACCATGCCACCCTCACCACAAACATATGGGAAACCATCTCCATCAGTTCCAAAAGAAGAAAAAACACTCACCCTCACTTCCAAAAACATGGGCTCAACCTCATTCAACGATTTGTGTTCCCTTCAGGATCAAATAGAAACTAATATCAGCCAATGAGTTTATAGAGAAGAACCTAAGCCACCATGTCCCCTCATAGAATACTTCCAGAAAGTCTATCCACCTACCTCCAAGTTCATTGAAAAGTGCAATTACCAAGGCGGAGGCCTTGGTGTGGAAGAACAAGGAAAACGCCTGCCCATTGAAGCAACTACCATCCGACCAAGAAATTTGGGCTTGGGTTATGATACTAAACATAAAGGTCTGATGACATTCTCTAGCACTTCTAACAATATTAGTGTCGATGATAGTTCCCTCAAAGACATACCAGAAGAAGAGTCCATCATAAACACGTACGATGATTTGGATCATGTTGATCTCCCTATCATGTTTGAATGCTTATCTATTTGCACCATAACCTTATCCCTCAAATATCCTAAACTTATAGATCATGACCTACAAGGTAGCACACCCATTGATACATTTCCCTTAGTGGATACCTACGTACATCTCATGGGATTGGGGGAAGACGAATGCCCTAACCGCAAAAGAAAAAAAAAAGGTCATCAAGTGAAAACCTCCCTAAGGCTCTTTTTGACTAGGAAAAAGTAAAAACAAAGGGTTTATCTGATAGTGAAAACCTCAATAAGGTATTGGAGGATGGGGGTGTTCATCTTCACCTTGTGGGAACACAAATATTTGAGAGGTCTTCTATTCTCATTAAAGAGACATAGGAGGTAAATTTGGGGATAGAAGAAAATCCAAGAATCACTTATGTAGCCAAATCTTTATCAGACGAAGAGTATTCCACCATTGTCCAAATTCTCAGAGAAAGTGTTATCAAGTTTGCATGGGCTTATTTAGATATTCCCGACCTTGATCTTGATCTTGTTGTACATCATTTGGATGTTCATCCAAATGCCAAACCTCTCAAACAAAAACTATGCAAAATGCATCCTCAGGTAGCCCTGTTAGTCAAAAAAAAATTGGAGAAATTGCTAGAAGATGGATTCATTTGACCCATTGACTATTCCAAATAGATTTCCAACATAGTGCCTATCACTAAACCTAAAGGTGATATAAGGATTTGCACAGATTTTTGGGATCTCAACAAAGCCTGTCCAAAAGATGACTTCCCATTGCCCAATATTGACATGTTGGTTGACATCACTGTAGGACACAAGATGTTGTCCCTTATGGATGGTTTCTCTGGCTTCAATAAGATTCAAATTTCACCTGAAGACCAACACAAGACTGCTTTTACAATTCCATGGGGTACCTTTTGTTACAATGTTATGCGCTTTGGTCTCAAGAATGCAGGGGCAACATATCAATGAGCAATGACTATCATATTCCATGACCTCATCCACATTATCATGGAAGATTATGTTGATGAATTGATGGGAAAATACAAAACCAAAGAAGAGCACCCTACCATTCTAAAAAATATCTTTGAGTGATTGGATTAGTACAAGCTAAGACTGCATCCAAAAACATGTGTGTTTGGTGTCACATCAGGGAAATTGTTAGGCTTCATAGTCTCCCGGAGGGGCATCGAGGTTGACCCTGCTAAAGTAAAAGCTATCATGGATATGCCTCCACCTTCAAACCTAAAACAGTTAAGGAGCCTTCAAGGAAACATACAATCTATCCATTGGTTTATAGTCCAACTTGTAGATAAATGTCAGTCATTTACCCACCTTCTGAAGAAAGACACCACCTTCAAATGGAATCAACAGTATCAGTTGGGTTTTGATAAGATCAAAAAATACTTGGCCCACCCGCCAATCTTGATTCCATATATCCTAGGAAAACCCCTCCTACTATACATCTCTACCACTTCAGTTGCACTAGGGGATTGTTGGTACAGCATGACAAGTCCTGAAAAGAGGGAGCAATCTATTACAGTAGCTGAACACTGGTCAATTATGAATTGAATTATTCACCAATGGAGAAAGCATGCCTCTCCATGGTCTTCAATACACAAAAATTACGTCATTATATGCTTAGCCATCCATTAAAGTTGATATCAAAGGTTGATCCCCTCAAATACCTATTGTCTAAGACAACCCTAACTGGATGCATGGCTAAATGGATCATGCTTCTAAGTGAGTTTGATATAGAATATATGGAAAAAAAATATATTAAAGGAAAAGTAATCACAGATCAGTTGGTAGATGCCCCTTTAGAGGATGCTTATCCTTTGACTATAGAGTTCCCTAATGAATAAGTCTTTACAATCATAGAAACCACTACTTGGACACTCTACTTTGACGGCTCATACACACAATGGATTTGGGGAAAGAATTTTGCTGGTCACACCACAAGGTGATTACATTCCAAAGTCATTTAGGTTGGCATTCCCATGCACTAAAAACATATTAGAGTATAAGGCTCTCATCATAGGTCTTCGAGTCACTGTCTAATGGAATATCAGTCATCTACAAGTTTCTGGTGACTCTCAATTGGTCATTAAACAAGTCAATGATGAATTTCAAACCAAAGATGACAATTTATTGCCTTACAAATGCATGGTGGATGACTTAAAGAAATATTTCACCTTCATCCAATTTGAGTAGATCCCAAGACTTTAGAATAAGGCAACATACACTATGGCTACTATTGGGTCCCTAATTGACATACCAAAAGACCGCATAGATTGTTAGTTCCTATTAGAACAACTCTTAATTGCAGTGGTGTATGATATCCTTGAGAGTGACATGGTGTGTGATATTGTAGGCCCTGAATCCCCTTGGTACCAAGAAATTTACACCTATATTCATGACAACACCCTACCGTCTGATCTCACAAGAAACCAATGTAAATCATTTATCCAATGCACTGCCCGCTACACCATCATCGATGATACACTTTATTAATGTGGGTATGATGGACCTCACCTCCGTTATTTAGATGAAACCAAAGGCTACACAACATTAGAAAAAGTGCATAGCGGTATTTTTGGGGCCCATTCTAATGGTATGGCCTTACCCAAAAGGATTCTAAGAGCAGGCTATTACTGGCCTACAATGGAACATGATGCTTGTGAATTTTTCAAAAGGTGTCTTCCGTGTCAACAACATGCAGATTTGATTCACGACACCTTGGCCATTTTCACAATGGGGTTTCGACTTGGTTGGAAAGATCTACCCTCTATCCCTTGATGGTCACACCTTTATCATCAAAACCACTGAATACTTTACCAAGTGGGTGGAAGCCATACCACTCACTCAAATCACTGATGTTCAGATCTCTAAGTTCATCCTTTACCATATCCTCTGTAGGTATGGTATCCCATTCAGTATCATCACTGATAATGGAAATCCATTCAAGAATAAGTGCATGAAGTTCCTCTATGAAACATATCATATCCAACATCGTTGGTCCACCCCATATTACCCCTAGGGTAATGGACAAGCAGAGGCAACAAACAAAACACTGATCAAAATTATTAAGAAGATGGTCAATAGCACTGGCTGAGATTGGCACCTCCATCTCCATCCTGCTTTTTGGGCCTATCACATTTCCATCCGCACCCCCACTGGTGCTACTCCATACTCCCTTGTCTATGGCGATGAAGCCATCTTTCCAATCGAAGTCAAAATTTCCTCACTTCGAATATCACTCAAGAATCTCATCACTGACAAAGAAACTTGAGTGGCACGACTCACACAATTGGAATTGTTGGATTAAAAATGGGTCAAGGCTTATAACCATCTACAATCCTATCAAGACTGACTCAAAAGAAGCTACAATAAGAAATTATTTCCTTGTCACTTCAATGTTGGTGACTTAGTTCTCAAGGAAAATAAGTAGAATCAACAAGATCAAGAAAAGAAGGGTAAGTTTAAAGCTAATTGGTTGGGCCCTTATGTCATCACCACAAAGTATGGTTTTGGTGCATACAGGCTATCTACCCTTGAAGGAGAGCCCTTGGAAGAAACCATCAACATCATGCATCTAAATAAATTCTATACTTAGGTCAGCTGGGGTATCCTTCCTATAAAATATCAAAAATACAAAACAAAAAGTAAAAAATTGTCAAAATACAAAAAATAAAAAAATAAAAAAAATCTGAAAATAGTAAAGAAAAATAATTCATCCTATGGTGGAAACCACCCCAGAGTGGCACCTTGGATAAGTACGATTGGTGAAAACCTTGAAGTAGGTGCCTCTTGTATAGGGCTTAATCATTATCTACCTCGCATCCTCATTACTTTATAATTTATCCACCTCCTCGCTAATATCCTCCCATCCACTTGCATCACCTGGTCACTTGGTATATTTCTGGTTGAGTATTGGATGAATGTCATCCGCTATCTGACATCCTAATCTTTTTATCCTAATCTGAGCTTGTGTCTTCTCGTTGTTTTGGTCATCTCTATCTAGAGTCATTCATCATGTCGGTCTCCATCTAGGTTTCATCCTATCTTTCTTGAACTATGTTACCCCTGCAATTTCACGTAGGCAAGGTTGATCTTTTGATCCACCCCAGGGGCACTTTTTCCTCCATCATTCATAACAATTTTCCACTTTTCGATCTTAACCATCTTCAATCTTTTCTGAACTACGTTGCCCCTACACTTCCACGTAGGCAAGGTTGATCTTTTGATCCACCCCCAGGGCTTTTGTCTATCTTGTCTTGGTCACCTAGTGGTTTCCATTAGGCCTGTTTCCTCTCTGATCCAGGGTCTTTTCTTGAACTACGAGGGCTCTATGCTTTCAAATAGGCAGGGCTAATCTTTGATCAACCCCCAAACCCCTAGGTCTTTAGGGTGCATCAGTCTTCTTGTCGTGTCATCAAGCATGTCCCTATCATCACTGGTTCTTCAAAAATAAGATCCTCTAGTGTCAAAAGATCTGATTGGTGGAAAAAATCATACATCATCTAGGTCATTTTAGTTTAGTATCCATCATTGGTATCAACAGGATGCATCCTTCCTAATAGACCATATCAAACCCATCCATCCTTATGATCTTATGGCAATAGATGTTTGAAATTAATCATGATCTTTGATGCTTTTGGCTTTTGTTTATTGTTTGAACTCCCTCTTATAACTAGTCATGATCGCCATGATCCATCATATTATGGTATATTTTTCCTAGATCACATAGGGGTATCTCTTGATCATTTATTGTTGTTGTTTGCTTGGTTGTCCCACGTGGTACCCACCAAGATTCCCCCCCTGGATCCTATGTTATGTGGGGACATCCATTTGTGCTTGTGGTTATCCCAATGCCTAGCCCGACCAAAGTCTTTGTTACTTTGGGGTATTGGGATAACCTTGTTTTTCTTTGTGTTTTTCTTGCATTAGACACTAATTCGCCTTGGTTTTATCTACCATGGTGGCTAGTGTCTTATGCTATAGAAAAAATCAATGCTCTGAAGGATGGCAAATGGCATTCATATTGCATTTCATTTCATTGCATGTCCCCTTCATCTATCCTCGTGCCTAACCAATGACTCATGATTTTGGTTGTGCAAATTTTGATTTATTTCCACTCTCTTCTTCTCATGATACTAATGGTTCTTGACAAGTGTAGTATCACACCCACAATACACCTATCCTCTACCTACACTCCTAGGCTAGTCCTCATTGATACTTTTTTTTTCATTTTGTTTCATGTGTACATTCATTTTTCCATACATATTGCATCACTTCATTATGTTAAGTATCTTAGGTTCATTTATCCACACATTTCCATAATCACATTTAAATGCATCACCACCTGCAAATGCATTGTTAGTTCCATAATAATGACATCATTACATAAATAAATCATCAACATCATGCATAATCATAATCATCCATGAACACATAAATAAATCATCAATATCATGCATAATAAAATCATCCACATAAGCATAAATTGTCATATACATAATCTATCATAAGAGCATAACATAAATCATCCATCATATAAACATAAGGCATAGTGTCAATGAGGACTATCACATATCATAATCAAAATCATACAATGTACATCTCATCACAATGTCCAAAACATAATCACATACATATCCCTCGCATATATCATCAAATAAGGAACACAATCCAAGGATGTAGATCACATCCACTCCCTATCAATATGTACTAAGTCTCCATCCTATACCTATCAAAAAATCAGTATCTTGTCACCTACTCTTTGAGCTTCCCACATCTGATTCCTGAGGAGAATCAAGCACTAGTCCTTTGTGTGTTAGAGTCCCCTGATAATCATGACTATGAGTCCCTTGATAACCAGCGTAGGGTAGAGGAGTTAGCTGAAAGTTGCTCTACCCTCTAGTATGTGTCCCTAAAGACTGGGATGGTGTCAACATATAAGGTACCTACCTAACAAAGTACATTATGTGCTATGCTGGATCTGGAACTACCTGCTCATAAGCACATCTCCAGTAGGTTGCCTCTTGGATATAATCATCTCTTTTCCCAGCCTAATATCTAGCAGCATTCCACTCATGTCTCTATATATCTCGATCTCTGCTAATAGCTCACCACTCCTGCTCCCATGCCTCCTAGGCTGCCCTTAGTAGTTGTCCCTACTCTATGGCCCTGTGCCTCTCCACCTATACAACTTGTAACTATGCTTTTAATTCTTGTATGACTAACTATGTACCATCCCCATCACCCTGCACTACTTTTGACTGACTTTGTGCTACATCTCTCTCAACACTCTCTGCTCGAAACACTGTCGTATCTCTCTAAAACTATAAGATCTGGACTTGTATCCATGAATCATCTCTCTCCACCTACATCACCTGAACCTATCCCTATGCATAATCTCTCTCCCCTTGAATCACCTGAATCTATTCCAGTGCACTATCTCTCTCCTCCCAGAGAGCCTGCACATCTACATACGCTATCTCCCTCTCCCTCCACACTATCACTAGTTGGGCCTCTGCTACCCCAACCCTCACTGTCACCTCCTTTTAGGATGTCTTTTTCATAGATACCCTCTCCTGCAACTTTGTCTTCTCCCCCAATAGTCCTACCATCTGTACCCTCAATATCTCCATCTCCCTCTCTGCTCGTTGAAGATTCTTTGCCACCCCTCTGGACTCTAGCGGTCCTCACATCTGTGATATGGTCATCACTACCTCTAATCTGTCTTGATCCCAAGTCACCCTGACTAGCTCACCCCATTATCCCTCTCTCTCTCTACATCACATGCATCTTCCATCAGCCGACCCACAACAACATCAAACTCTCTTTGTTCTGTCTCCCTCACTCTTTGCACCTCTGCCTCTACACTCCTCCTCCATCACCCATATCCTCGCCTAGGTCCCCCTCAGTAAAACCTCGGGATCCTTAATTTGTGTAGCTAGTAATACTGCTAATAACTCCACCACATGAACCTCCACATTGTTCACATCAATCTCTCCCTCCTCCTCTACCTGCTCAACCTTGCTTGTCACCCAAATCCTCCTTAGTTGTCCTCTCCTCCCCACCTTCATCTATCTCCTTGGCTGTCTTCCAGTCCTCATCTCCCCCTCTAGCTTCTCTTCATCCTTGCTCATCTCTCTCTAACACATGGGCCTCCTGCTTCGCCCAGATCTCTGGATGGACCCTCCTTCGTCGTCTACTCCCTGCTATCCTCTCTGGCTGTCCTTCAACCTCTTTCTCTCCCTGTCCTCCATCCCATTGCCCCACAGCCCCCGTCTCCTCCTACTCAGTCCTCACCTGAACCCACCTATGTCATGCTCTACTACCTATACCTATCTTCCCACCAGCTCTGCCCTCCACCTCCCACGCCATCTCCACCTCTGGACCACTCCCATCCTTTGGTCATGCCACATCACACTTTGGACCTCTCTCATCCTCCTATCGTACTGCATCTATCCTTGGACTGCTCCCCTCGCCTACTCCTACTGCCTCCATCTCATCCCCCATATCCATCATCTCTCTTTCCCTCCTTCGTTGTCGCCTTCTCCTCCTCCTCCTCCTCTTCTATTGTCCTCCAACCCCACCAGCCCCCTCTCCCCCACCCTACTATCCAGCACCCACAACCTCATCCTCTCCTCTGTACTCCTGTCCCCTATGCTCTTGTCTCCTCCTATCTCCACCCTCCTCCACCAAATGATACTCGTCCTTTGACCTGAACCCTAAGGCTCCCACAATAGGCTCCTTAGGCATAATCCTCTCCCACTAGTGAGTGCAGAACCACCGAGCTTACCGCCATGTCACTCCTGCATCCTCAACCCCCTCTGCCCTCCCTGAGTATGGTGCTTGACCTACCATTACCCATGCCTCTCTGGCTATCGTCGTTGTAATAGCACCTCCCCATGACCTCTCTCTTTTGATCCAATGAAACATGGTAGGAGTTCCCAAAATATCCTATATCCACCCAAACTACCTCGCCACTCTGTCTGGTCGATGAGCCTCCACTATATGCGGCTAGCTCCTAATCAAGACTCATCTGCTTGTAAAATAACCCTAATGTCTCTTCTCCTCCTCCCTCCATCCCCTAAATTGATGATACATATATGGACACCATACTATGTCTGCCTCCTCTACACCATCCAACACTCTCCTCCATACATCCATCTCTCCTTGCATCTTGTATCGCAAACCCCAGCCCCTACCCTCCCTATACCACCAAGCAACTAGCTCTCTATCATCCTCCCTACCTCTCCTCACCACTAATGGCCTTGTAACCATAATATGCTCCAACGCCCAAGCCTATAATAGCATCATGTGTGTCACACTCAGTGACCACCGATAGTAGATCACATGCATATCTCTATATAGCTATGCTAATACACATGTGCCCCATGAGAACTATCCCTCTTGCCACTCGACAATATGTCAAATCACCTCCATAAACCATAAACTATAGAACCACCTGCTATGGTCCCACAACAATATCTCACTAATCATTGCCTCCGGTCACCACTCATGTGTCCACAACTGATTAAAGCTCTATATCCATAATCATTAACCTATAAATTTCCTTCTCAACCTCGAGACATTATCCTTTTCCTTTTTTTTACTTCTCTATTTTTCTAACTCCTCCCTCGCAACTTCACCTTTAACTGGAACGACTCTCCCCTTGACTCATGAGGCAGACCCACCCTATACTAGGGAAGATGCACCCCCGACCATGGCATGGACCTACCCTTGGCCAGGGCAAACCCGCTCCTGACCGGGGTGGATGCACCCCACCTTGTAGGGCGGACCCGCCCCTAGCCAAGGTAGATGCACCCTACCCTACGGGGCAGACCCGCCCCATGCCAGAGTGAATGCACCCCACGCTGGGGTGGACCCACCTCGCATTGGGGTGAATGCACCTCGCGTCAAGGCAAACCTGCCCTTCGCTAGGTTGAACCCGCCCTGTGCTAGGGTGGACCCACCCTTCGTCGGGGTAGGTCTACCCCACACCGGGGTGGACCTTTCCTGCGCCAGGGTGGACGCGCCTCACCTTGGGGTGGCCCGTCCCTATAGTTGGGCAGATTTGTCTATCCTAGGCAATGCCAACCCTCTTTCCCCCCCCCCCATCTTTTTCTATTTAACCACCTACGTAAAATTCTAGCCTCTACCCATTTTTCTTCTCTATCCCAATAACAAAACCCATTTTTTTACATTTTACGTAAAACATATAAAATGCATTCAAAATAATTAAAATACGCAAGAAGGGTTTTGTTGCTAACCTAGCGGGGCATGACATAATGGCTGTGGAATCTCTACACCTTGTTTGCCCGAGGGATGATATCTGAATCGTAATCCTACAACATCGTTGCTCTTTGTCTTCTTCCTCTCCTCTCCTCTTCTCTCAATTGCTATAGTGCAAATGAGGTTAGGTAATTTCTAAAATTACCTTATATTTACTTTCCCCCCTCTATTCCCTTTTCAAAAAAAGGGGTATTTTTTACCTCTTATTTATCAGTTTTCTCCTGCAATCAATCCCCTACCTTCCTAGGGCCACCATTTGCAAACGGTTCGTCTGTTTGACTCCGTTCAAAAGAAAAATCTACCTAATTTTTCATCTTCTTTCCAATCATACCCTCCATTTCTTCCTATCAAGAGGTCACTCGAGAACCCTATTTCTTCCCCCGTCACCCTCTCGAGGGGGCATACCCTTCCCATTTCTCTATTTTCTCTATCATAGTCATTCCCTCGCAAGATTGGGGCATCTTCATCTATTCCCCTTCTATTTGGGAAGCTCATGTATCTCTCCCCATGCAGGGGCATCATTTTTCTGGTTGATTCCTCTATAGAGTCATCTACATTTTCTTTTCTTCGAAACACTGTTCTTCTAACAATATTTCTAAAAGGGGAAAAATGTAGACATCTAAATTTGACCACTTCCACATGGTCAAAATTGTCTTCCATATTCGTCTATTTTGTTAATAATGATTAAATAAATTTTTTTAATCAATATTTCATTTTCTGCCTAAGGTTCCTAAAGTATGTAATTAAATAATTAAATACTTTACCTTACACCTTTTCTTCTCTAAATTAAATAAATATGGTAATTTATTTAATTTAGTCACTTGACCTTTTTGATTAAAATCGATTTTTAACTCCTCATTTTCTCTCTCCTTGTCACATTCTCCATAACCCTCTTTTAATCTGGATTAAATTAATTAATCCATGATTAGGATGTGCACTACTTCATCAAGATCAGTGTCACATCCTCCATAATCTCCCACTTGCTTATAGTCTTTCATTAATTATTCTAATCATGAGTTTTCACAACCTTAATCAAGGTCATTAACCACATTTAGCATGTCTTTCTTAGTCAACCTTTTCATTTTCCTTTCTTAGCCTTGACCCTTTTTCCCATGTGAATTTTTAATTCACATTTATTCACCCTAGGTCTATCTCTTCCCCTTGTGAATTTTTAATTCATATTTTATCCTTTCAAGGCTTACCTTATCCCCATGAAAGTTCTAGAACATGTGATTTGTCACTTCACATATTCCAAAGACTTATAGAACATTGGACTTGTCACATCACTCACATCTAGCAAATTCCCACCCTTTTGGAAACCCTCTCTTATCCATTAGATTCTCTCAAACATGTGATTTTTTAATTCACATTTATTTCTCCAACTACTTTCTCATTCCCCATGGAGATTTTTGAGGAATTCTAAAATCCCTCAAATGTCTTTTTCACTCTCATTTGGGAACAAGAAGTTCCTTTTTGAGGAAATCTTCTCATCCCCCAAGGTACTTGTCCTTCCTCCACATCATGTACCTTCCTTCCACCTAACTTCCACATAATCTCATCCTAAGCCATCTCCCGTTTCACATGTCAAGATGTGAGGGCTTTTGAGTCCTCAACTAACCATAGCCCTCCATCTTGGTCTTGTTGGTTTAATCTCAACCATTGAATTCTCTAAAGAATTCAAATTCCTCTTAGATACCCCCCTCTTCTCTCATTTACAACACTTAGCCATTTGCACCCTCATGCTACCAATTTGATTACCCAACTTGCATGCATTCTCTCTCATCATTAAATCAAGTCATTTAGGTATTAGAATTTTTATTTTATCATCTAGTTCATATTGCATCTATCCATCTCCATAGCCATCTGAGGAGCAAACAAGTTTAAAAACATCAAAGTAAAACCAAGGGATTCAACAGCACAAAGGTATAATCATTTATAATCATTATTTTTCTATCTTTCCTTTTGTTATCATTCCTTAAGCTAATATTGAGGTGTACCTTTTGTGTTCTTCCATTAGTGCATAATAGTTATTTTGCATTTTCGAATAGGATAGACATTTAGGGATCACACTACCAAACACCTTGAAGTAATTGATTGATGTAGGCTTGCCATACCATAGTTCATATGGTGTTCTACCATAGTTTTCTCTTAAAAGTGGTTTTTTTTGTATATACAAAAAAATATGAACTACTTCCTTGCAAAAGGTGTTTGGTAGATTTTCCTCATTTAACATGGCTCTAGCTATTTCTTTCACAACCCTGCTTCTTCTTTCTAACACACCATTTTTCTTTGGTGTTCTTGGTGTTGAATATTGTCGTTTAATTCCATGATTTTCACATTATTTGAATTCACTTGATGTAAATTCTCCACCTCTGTCTAATTTGAGAAACTTAATTTTCCTTTCAGTCCCCTTCTCTACCAGCTTTCTAAAAAAATTGAACTTCTCAAATGCTTCAACTTTCTCCTTTAGAAACACAACCCAAGCCATCCTAGTGTAACCATCAATAAAAAACATAAAGTATCTCTCACCTTGCAACCCCCTTGTCATTTTTGAACCACACAGATCAATATGAACTATTTACAAAGGTTTTGTGGTTGAATAATTCTTTATTGGGAGCTTCAACCTGGTTTTCTTTCCTTGCTAGAATCCTTTTTAGATTACATTTTTCAGGTTTTTCAATCTTAGGCATGGTCCTAACCAATCCTTTTGAGCTTATCTTCACTAAATTGTCAAATTTTACATGTCCTAATCTTTTATGCCACAACCAAATCTCATTTGCTTGGCTGATTAGATAGTTTTGGCCTTTTACTTCACAAAGGTTGTAGAGGTTAAAGCCAATCCTTATCCCTTGTGCAATCATCTTACCATCCTTTCTCATCTTGCATCCCTCGGAGTTAAACACAATTTTGTACCCATTGTCACACATTTGGCTGACAATAAGAAGGTTATGTTTCAAAACATCAACATATAGGACATATTTTGTCTTATTCTTTCCATTTAAGCTTAAGACCCCTTTACCATGAATTTTGATAGTAGAATTATCTCCTAGACTTACTGACCTTTCCTTACACTTCTTGAGTTCAATGAATTTTCTTTTATTTCCAGTCATATGCTTGGAGCAACCACTATCAATCACCCACAATTTTTTTTTCTTTTCATGCAATGTTGTTTGGGTAAGCATAGATTGAGTGGAACCCTTCCTTTTCTCTTTCCACACCTTCTTAGGTTTCATTTCAACAATCTCTTCCTTTTTCTCGGAACCTTTAGTTTCCTTTTCAATTTTTGGGGGCAAGTTTTTCTTCTTTTTAGATTGAGCATTTGGTCTTATAAATTTTGTTCTACGCTCTCTAGATACATGGCCAAAGTTGTTGCAATTGTAATAGACTATATTCATGTCAATCAAGGGAGAAAATGGATTTTTTCTTACAAGGTTTTCATTCCTCCTTGGAATGACTCTACATTCTCTAGCTCTATGAACAAAATGATTACATGTATAGGAATACCCATATAAATATGATGAGTACTTGGTCATGGTATTTCCTTCAGCTAGGGGTAAAAACCCTCTTTATCTTTTCTTTCTTCAATAATGCACTCTTGTGAAGCCTTCATCATCTATCCTTTTTGCGTTCTACTTCTTCTTTGATTGAGCAGGGGTGGTCTTGCTATCTTTCTTGTCTTCAATTAGCTTCTTCTCTTCACCATATTTCTATACCTTAGAAGACTTCTTTTCATCTTCAGAGACATCCTTATTGTTAGGTTTTTCATCCTTAAGGACTTCATTTTCTTCAACCCTTAACCTTTTTTAGAGTTTTGTAGAGGCATCAAAAAATGAGCTCTTTCCTTTCTCTAGTCCTAAGGCATATTTTTCTTTATTCACCAGTTTTTGCACACTTATCAACTCATTCAGAATGTATGCACCACCTTTTAATTTCAGACCCTTACTAATATATTCATTATATTTCTCCAATTTTTTTCTTAGGATGACTATTTCTACCTCAAGATTCAAACACCTTTCCATTTCAGATTCTAGTTTGGACTTCATCACTTCAATTCTTTTAGCTTCTTCAACCCAAAGTTTCAAGTTTACCACCATCTAATTGGATTTCTCAAATTCTTGAGTTAGTTTATTAGTCTCCTTTTTGAGCACTCTTTTTCAATTTCTTGTTTTCCCTTTTAAGATCATCAAACTTATCTCTCAATTCATCAAGATCTTCAAGGGCACTAATCAATCCCCCCTCAAGATCAACAACTGCTTCCTATTCTTCATCATGAGAATCCTTAACTAGTTCATTCTTCTGATCCTTAGAGTCCTTGGTTATAAAAAGGAATTCTTCCTCCATTACAAGAGCATGAGCATGTTCATCATCTAAATGATCACTAGCATCAAATGAATCACTTCCTTCCTGAATGTATAGGCTCTTCTTTTTCTTTCCAAAACTCTTTCATTTAAAATAATATGGTTTCTTCTTTTTTATATCTCCTTCTTTCTTAGTGTTATCTTCTTTATCATAAGGGGACTTAGATGAAAAATGACCTATTCTACCATAGTTAAAGCACTTGAAGAGAAAATTACCTTTATACTTTTCAAATTCTCTCCTCATTCTTCTTGTAAAGTTTGCTTCTTCATCAACCTCTTCATGGTCTGACATAGAGGTTATGGTCATGTCTTTTTTATCTACTTCATTCTTTTCCATTTTTACAACTTTGAATGCAACTTCTCTTTTGAATGGCTTAGCATCTCCCATTGTCATCTCATATGATGTAAATATTCCATGCAACTCATCAAGGGTGAGCTTATCCAATTTTATTCCTTCTTCAATTGGAGATATATTGGGATCATAATTCTTTGTCATAGACCTTAACACTTTCAACACAATAACATCTTCTTTTACTTCTCCAAATCCTTTGATGGAGTTTACTACATCATCAAGTCTTAGAAGATAGTCTACAATATTTTCCTCTTCAATCATCTTTAAGCCTTTAAATTTTTCTCTCAATACCTGAAGCTTTGCCAACTTCACTTTGCTATCTCCTTCATAGATTTTTTTCAGTTTTTCCCAGACATCATATGTAGTTTGACAATGCATAACCTTTCCATGCATAGAATTTGATAGATTATTCATAATAGAAAACCAAGATTGTTTATTGTTCTCAATGTCCTTCTTTCCTACAACATCAGTGGGAAGAGTGGTAAGGAGAATTTATTTCATTTTGGCCAACATCCAAACATCAAATCCAAGGGATCCCAAATATCCCTTCATCAATGATCTCCACTTAGCATAGTTTGTTCCATCAAATCAATGTGTCTTGCTTGAACCTTCTTGATTTTTCATTGTGTTCACACTACTAGAAACTACTCGAGATGATTAATCTTTACCTAGGGAATTTGGGGCTTTGATACCAATTGTTGGAACATAGTGATCTACTAAGAGGGGGGTGAATAAGTAGATATTGAATTTTTTACTTCTCAACTCTTACTTCAAAATAATTATTTGAGTCTTTAAGGTGTAGTTAAATACTTAATGAGAAAACACAAGAGAGAGAACACATGAAAAAATCACATAATACCAAATGTACATGGAAAACTGAAGCTTGGGAGAAACCATGGTGAGAAATGTTGCTTGGATCTGTTGTCCTAATAAGGCCTCATAAGCTTGAAGTTCAATTACAATTCTTTAAGGGTATCAACCCTAAGGAGACACCAATTCCCTAGCTTGAGGAGCACCCACTCCAAGGAATCACCTGCTCCCTAATCTAAGCACCTACCTAGATATTTGATGGCACCCACCAATTAGATTTACAATGCAAGATATTATAATTTTAATGAAAATTCTATGTTGCAACTCATTTGCAATTGCACTTACATGTATGTTCCACACTCTATAATTATTTTTTCGCTTTGTAGTTCTTTATCCACTCTATATCCACTTCTTTTATGTGCCACTATTTTATGCACTTATTTCTTGCTCAGCATCACATCCCTTTTCTGTGATAAACCATTTTGAATGAGTGGAACCCAAACAAAAAGCATCAATACAATCAAGGGGTTTACATTGAATGCAAAACCAAATTTGAATTGTTGATTTTTGTTTGGTTCAACTTATTCAGAAATAGTGCATTCTTTCTCTGCAATCACGTTCTCTGCACACTGTTGCTCTCAACTCTTCCTTCCCACACTTCTCTCTCACCTTAACTAATGCTTCACAACTATTCCTCAATAATACGGTTATCTCTCTCTTCTTCGCTAACTAGTAGGCACTTCCTTGAGCTATGCACTTCTAACAAAATGCAACTTGATGCAACGATTAGGGTTTCATTCTTTCTTCTTCGACAAGCATACTCTGCATCGCGCCATACACACATTAAATTCTATCTTAGATAGTCTTTTAGGATTAGAAATCTATAAAACCTAAGTTAGATATGCATTTAATGTAATTCTATATTTATAATATTTGAACTCTATCTTTGTTAACCTAGCACGCTATGCTGTTGTTCTATAAATCAAATCACCAATTAAGTCAATTTTTGGAATAGGTAAGACAATTAATCTCATTCTTCTGATCAGTCACCAATCAGAAGTTGCTTAAATGGAATTAATCATTTGAAAACATCTTCAAATTTTGACCATTGATTTTATCTCTATGTGCCAAGATCCATGGTTCTATATTCATCTCGATAGTATTAAGACATTGTCATTGGATTTTTCTCCTTTGACTCTCATTGATCTCACTACTTCATGATCATCGTGCCTCATCACATCAAAGGGAATTATAAATTACTCACTCTAAACTCTTTCTTTCTCTTTGATAAGTTGCCTTCGATCAGCATGTCTGCATCGTTGACATATAATTCACAATAAGGATGTGAATTGCCTATTTGAGCTATCTTCCTTCACCATGTATCATCACACGTCACCAATCACTATTTTCTTCACCCACGTACTATGAGTTTACTTCATCATCATCTCCATATCACCACCAACTATCATCCAACTTATCATTGCATCAAAGGAACCCATTATTGAGTCATTTTGATGTACATTCTTGTCTCCGATGAAGAGCCATCAAAATATCAAGGAGATGCCAACATGATTCTTCTCGAAATGGCCTTGTATCATTGATAGAAACACCATTCCTCACACTATGTTATCATAATGTCGAAAAGACAATAAAATGACTCCTACCTAATATTCAAATCTCTCTGACTAGATGCCTATGCATCTACACTTCCTTCTACAGTATCACCTTGATCAATACAAACAACTACTACCATTTGATGGCCACATCATCTTCATACTATACTTCACACTCTCCATCCTAGACACACTTTATTTCCAAATCCACCAATGGAGTATCAAAGGGACGAATAAAAATTTCTTGCTAAAGCTCCAATGAAACTTCGATCGCTTCACAACAAGGATGTGAAGCATAAAATCAGCACATCGAAGAGAATGATAAAACTGTTACTCCTAACATATATTTTCACCTCGATGTGACCTTTGGACCTCCTCAACTAGCAGTCTATATATGAGGGGCCAATCACCCACACAATAATAAGGGATTAAATTGTCACTTAAGATACTGATAACTTGCAGCAAGTAGTTAACACAAAAATATAACATTGTTATGCAAACTTTCCATGGATAGTTATAAACACTTCAAATTGAACTTGTTTGTCACCAAGATGAACTATAAATTATACACATGAAATCTCGCAACCAACCATAACTACAATGAAACACTGATATGTCAATTTTATTCCTTTGCATGATGACACTGCTCTTTTATACTTTTACCACTTTTGACATCAATGTCAACAATTTTATAACAAAAAACTCCACCTCTAATAACCCCAACCTCTAATAGTCTCTCCACAAAACCACAAACCTAGTCTTCCTAGAACCCACATGAGTGTTTAACTCGAGAAAGATTTATCAAGAGAAAAGTGGTAACACATTGCATCACCATCACCTTTGAATTGGTCAAAGACCTCAACACCTGGCATGAAGACTTGACCCTTTGAGTGGATTTGTTCCAACAACATCAAATATCCATCCTTTTTTTTCCCACATTTCCCTTTTCCTCACCCCCTCAAGCCTCAACATGGCTATTTTCCCAATTACCTTCTATAATTATCCATAGTCAAATAAGGGATATCTATTAAAAATTTGTTGCTGATGTAATCTAACATTCCTTTATAATTCTATGCTACTAAAGTTAGAAATTATTTAATAAATTATATAAATGTAACATATTATTCTTATTGGAATTAGGGAACACTGAGAAGGGGGGGTGAATCAGTGTTCTGCAAAACATAACTTTATTAATTTGATATTTAAACCACTTACAACTTTGAACTGAAATAAAGATGCAAACACACAAAGAAATAATCCACAACACCATAACACAAACATTTTAAGTGGAAACCCTATTACGGGAAAAAACATGGTGGAGGTGAATCCATAATTTGAATACTCAAATATAAGTTTTACAAAATGGGAACGCACTTGCATTTAGGCTCACTGCTCAAAAGCAGAAAGGCTCACTACTTCACAATCAGTGTCAAAAGACAACATAGGTTGTGAACTATGAATTGGAATCTACAAATGCCTGGAAATAGTTCTGGTTAAGCATATTAGTCAGTTTCTTGACCTTCTATCTGATTATGCTCTTCTTCTATGTACTACTGCAATTTACATCATAAATATATTCATGCGAAGGTGAAATCAATCTACTATCCTTCTAAACTTCGCATCACACACCAACACACTTTGAATCTATACCAAAATGATATACTGATCACTTATATATATCCACAACAAAATATTTAATCAACCATATGTCGACTTTAATAAAACATAAAATACTTTTGAACCGTTAGCTAAATCATAAATTATTTTCAATGTGCATCATACAAAGTCGGCCATAGCATAGTGAGGACCCAACTCAACATTCTTGAGCACAAAAACACTTAAACAATTACTCCTTAAACATTCGCAATGAGTAAATTCACCAAGTCAGCCTTTTAGCACTGATAAACAAGAAATCAATAAACCAGATCTCCCAACTCATACACAAATTGATGCGACGACACAAAACTTGAGAGTAAGATATTCCAGATGTCCAACAACCTTCCCTAAGATCCACAACAATCTCTAGAAGCCATATGCCAACAATTATAACTATTAACAATTTTTTAACCATCACTTGATCATGAGGCTTCATCAAAACTTGCAAACAAAGAGTCAAAATTTTAAGTGTGACTAGTCAAAGGAACACTCTTTCCATCATGGAAACTTTAGCATCAAGATATTTTTAGACTTTGTGTTGTTTATTACAATTTCTTGCCTTCAAATTCATTAGTGTAAGTAAATTTTGATGGGTGTAACTTTCACCATGATTACTGAAATTTCTCAATTTATTTTGTTTCTATCAAACTTTTGCAAGGAAATTGATTTTGCATGTAAAAATAAGATTCAAATTGTCAGTTTGTCAAAAAATTGTAAAATTGTCCATGAGTTTTTAAATAGAATATTTTGGCATCCTATGTTCTTAAATTTTAAAAATTATTGCATATTATTCTTTACTAATTACATTTTCGGATACACTTTTTGGAATTCTAAAACATATCTCAAATTGATCATTGATTACTTTGGAGCAAACCACCCAAAACCTAATTGTTCAGCTACTCACAAGGGTTAATTAGGCTAGGTAGCATGATGGTTTATTGGTTCTTGTGGTTCCATGGCCTAAAATATTTAACAAAACATTCAAAAATATAATATCTGACCTGCTCATGTTTTCCAAACCATCTCCCATTCATTTCCAAGGTTATTTCTTCAAACCGTAACCTCTAACCACCTCTTCTTGCACAAAACACACTATTTCAGCCTAGGGATTCCTCATACCATATGCAAACCTTATACATCATTCCTGAAACATTGGGAAAACATCAAAAACCTAAAAAAATACTTCTCACAAATTTGGGAGGATTTTCAATGTTGGAAACTAAGGATATGATTTTTTCTTCAAAACTAGAACCTTAATTTCTGAACAAGGCTTCTAGAAAGATTACCTTATTAGACACATCAAATGAACTTATCTTTTGGACTTGTAAGAAGAAAAAATGTCCGAAATTAAATTATCTTTCCAACCATGTGAGTTTCAATTCCTTACCATTCCGTATATGTCTATACAACACAAATTACAGTCATATTTTGCAAGAAAACAATGAGTTTATTGATTCCAATTTGCATCCAAATGAATGCCATCCTTGTGGTTGACTGTATAAAGTATTTTAAACATTTTAGATATATTTTTTATTAGTTAAAAACCACTAACCAACTCCTAATACCCCTTGATTCTTCACCTTCTCAGTTTTGCACTTTTACAATATTTTCCATGACAACTTTTGACAATTTTTGCAATATTTGCAATATGACTCCAAAATGACCACCTAAACCCAAAAATGGACTAATACATATTAAAAATGGTCCAATCGACCTTATTAAATGATTAAAACACCTAAAAAAAAAAAAATTTATGAAATGGCCTCATGGAGGCATGAAAGAGGGGTGTGAATCAGTGTTCTGCAAACCTCAACTTTATTAATTTGATATAAAAACCACTTACAAATTTGAACTGAAAGAAAGATGAAAAAACACAAAGAAATCATCCACAACACCATAACACAAGGATTTCTATGTGGAAACCATTTTAGGGGAAAAACCACAATGGAGGTCAATCCACAATTTGAGTACTAAAATATAAGTTTTACAAAATGGGAATGCACTTGCATTCAGGCTCACTACCTAGAGCTCACTACTCAAAAAAAAAAAGGCACACTACCTTATAGTCAGTGTCAAAAGACAACAGAGATAGTGAACTATGAATTATCATCTACAAATGCCTCAAAATAGTTCTGGGTAAGCACATTAGTCAGTTTCTTGACCTTCTGTCTGATTCTACTCTTCTTGTCTGCACTGCTGCAATTCACATCATAAATCGATTCATGCGAAGGTGAAATTGCTCTACTATCCTTTTGAGCTTCACATGACACACCAACACACTTTGCATCTATATCAAAATGATATACTCGATCACTTACATATATCCACAACAAAATATTTAATCAACCATATGTCAAATTTAATAAAACATAAAATACTTTCCAACCATTGGCTAAATCACAAATAATTTTCAATGTGCATCATCCAAAGTCAACCATAGCATATTTAGAACCCAACTCAACATGCTCAAGCTCAAAAAAACTTAAACAATTACTCCTTAAACATGCACAATGACTACATTCACCAAGTCGGCCTTCTAGCACTGATAAATAGGAAATCAATAAACGAGATCTCCAAAATCATACACAAATTGATGCAATGACACAAAAATAGAGAGTAAGATATTCCAGATGCCCAATGACCTTCCCTAAGAGCCACAACTCGAACTGATAAACTAGTAATGCAAATATATTCAACTCCAATCGGATACCCTTGTTCTTCACTCCATCTCCTAGTATGGATAAATACCGAAGTATGGACCAGCTCAATGAGTTAGGTTTCCATCAATTACAATGCTAGAAGCCATATTCCAACAATCTCTAGAATCCATATGCCAACAATACCTCCCTTTGGCATTGATGGCAACACTTAGTGTAAAATGACTAAGTGTCAGAACCAACATATTGCAATCCTTCAATACTTCAAAAAGTTATAACTAACACAACTCCCCCTAAATTTGATAAGATATTTTTCACTTCTCTCTCTCCCCCTTTGACACCAATGACAAAAGAGAAAATTCTTACAATAATCTTTTTTGGAGTGTAACTAAAAACTTATTCGAAAAATGGTTCAAAATTTGAAGACATACATCCACTACTTGAGTTAGAAGATTATTTTGTATTTTTCCTTCATCTTTGGAAGAAAATTCTTCCATTCTTCTACTGCATTCCCAATAATTATGATCATGTTGATGTTTTAAGATGTCCGATTGATAATCTTGATGAGAGATTCCGAAATAGTGATGGCTTCTTCCAATATCTCTCATTTCCTCAATATTTCAATTAACTATTCCAGTCTGCATTCTATTATATCCTTCAATTACCAAAAGGTTTCAATTATCCTATTTCTAGTGTTTTGAACATTTCTATGCTCTATTTTTAATTCTTGAATCCTTTTCTTGATTGCACCATCTTGATCTTGGAACATGTTAAAGTTTTGTCCAATACTATTCAGTTCAGTTTCAGTTTGTTCCAACTTTTCATTGCACCTACCAATTCCATGAGGCCAATGAAGACAGTAGTTGTAGATGTTTTTTGCTAAGTTTATGCATTGCCTTAATTGATTCATGTGCCTTTTTAGCTTGGTGAGTGATAATCTGTATTGCTTCTTCAGATGTAGAATTACTTGTTCTTCCTTGTTTTGAAACTCTAAGTCCATGATTTCCTTGATGCATTCCATCATCTCTTCTAGAAAGTATTATGTAAAATATCTAACTTAATATTGTTGTGCACAAAGTGAGCACTTAGTACGTTTAAAATCATATCTTGCTCATATGAAGGTTTGATAGACCATAAGTTTTCAATTTTTTGCATTCCACCTTCCTTATGAATAAGTTGTAATAGTTCTTCTTTGGTTAAATCACCTTCTTCTTCACTTTATTTTGTCATTACCTTTTCCTATTCTAGTTTGGATGTTTCCAATTCCTTTCCTTGGGTGTCCTTAGTTTCCTTATCAGATTCCTCATCTGGTATATCTACACTCACTTGTTCTTTTCCTTTTCCTTCAACTCTTGGAGTCTTTCATGCCAGAGGAGTACAAACAAAAAATTATTTTTCTCTTTTCTTCTTCCTCTCCATCTCAGTAGAGGAGGAACCAACTTCAAGTGATCTTTCTAAAAGGGAAATACCAATTGAGCCAAACTTTCCTAGCAAACCTTTAAAGAAACTTTCATATGCTTGATCACAGTTTGCCAAACTCTTAGAGTGTATGTAAATTTGTTTGCAAAATGGTTCACTCTATTTCCACACTACATTACTATTCAGTGGTAAGTGATTTAGAAAGTACATCACAAGACATATAATCAAGGTACCAAACCTAAAATAGTAATTTGTCATCTTTTTCAATTGCACGTTCTTCATCAATTGATCTTTTAGTAATCCACAAAGGTCAAAATCCTAATCTTTTATTATCACCTTCTATGAAATGTAAACAACACCTGCTGACCTTTCCTATTTCTAAAGAAGAGTTTGTAGGATACTCCATGCACAATGTACCTTGTCACTAAATCTCTAATTGTTGAGATTATTAGTGCCCTTTGATTTCCAATTACTCTAGTTAGGGTTTTGAATTCTTTATTCCAGATTGACTTATTTCTTGGTATATCCCCAGCCTTGCATAATCTAGTTAAATTTCTAATCACTTCTTTTGAAATATGGTAGGGTTTATCCAAAATTAGAATATTATCATTCAATCTGCTCGAAATAAGGGAATTCACTCAAAATATCCAAGCTTTTGTGGTTAGCCTCTTTCAGCAATTTCAATTCATCGTGCGATAAAAAGTTCCCTATGGCTCTAATCTTCTCACTTTTATACTCATCTAGGTTGATTATTCCTTTGATTTGTTCCATTTTTCCTCCCGTACTCATGTTTTGTTTCTATCGAAGAAGTTCTTCAGCCACACACAAAATTAAATGAAAATTTCTAAAGTACCTGATGGATTGAGGTTTCACCACTGAATTATCTTCATGGTTTCAAAATTTTGTTGCAGAGCACTCTCCTTCTTCTTTTCTTCGAAATAAAGTGGAAAATGAGGGTTTCAACTTTCTTTTTATAACTCGCATACCTAACCTTTTGTTGTAATAAATGATTTTCCCCTAGGTGTTTTGGATACCCTACTTTCTCAACCAGTGAGAGAAAAGTTCTTGTGCAGACCTTTAATTGCTTGAATTTCCTTGTGAGTGTTTTCCAATGCATCTGTAGATCATTAATACAACTGTTGACAATATTTCACATTCTGGTACCAATTATGAATAGGCGAAAATGATTTTCTTGAAAAAATCCCCCTAGCCCAATGTCCTAAAATAAATTCCCCAAGGAATTACTAGGAGTAGGTTCCGGTATAGAACTATCTCCTACATTAGACTCGTTTTTCCTTAACCATGTATTCTTCCTCTGATTTTTTATTTTATCTACAGTTACTGTCCCTTTTTCTTTATCATCTTTTTGGGTATTTTTGCTTTAGTAGGTTGGACCTTTTCTGTCCAGATTTTTTTTTCGACATAATCTTGCAATGTGACTATATTTGTTGCAATTGTAACACACAAAATTTTCTTGTCCAAACCAATCATTCCATTGATTTCTTCTTGATGTGCACTGGTTAGTAGTATGCCTGAATCTTCCACAGGTATAACATTTGACATTTCTTTTACTGACAAAGTTGTTTGACACATTTCTACATTCAATTGACTTATGAAACAACTTATTTCAATTGAAACACTGACCGAAGAATGATATATTTCTTGATTTTATTTTACTTCTATATTGGGAACCCCTTGTGAACAAATTTATTGCAAGAAAAATAATATCCATTAAACTTTTGAGCATTAGGTTGTCTTACAAGGTGCTTTTTGCTTTGTTCATCTAATTTCCTTGCCTGAAATTCCTTTGTTTAGATCTGAAAATTTATCCTTTCTCATATCCAAGCCCTCACTTTTCATTTCCATTCTTCTGACCTTGAGTTAGCTCATCAAGCTTAACTAAGCTAATCTTGAACTTTTCCTTGTATTCATTTGTGGTAGCAAGTTCATCCCTGAGAATAACAATCTTCTTTTCAAGCTCTTCTTCATTGTTTTTGGATTTTTGTAGTTCAATCTTTGTCTGAATGAATTCTCCATTAATTATTTTGCATTCATCAGATCTTTCTTTTAAGGACTGAGCAAGATTCTCCTCATTCTTCTTTCTTTCTTAAATCTCCTTAGTCAGCTTCATCACCATAGATTCCATTTCATGCTTTAGGGTAGCATTGTCTCTAGCAAGCTTTTCACATTCTTTAGTTATTTCCTTCAAGGTTTGATTTAGGTGAACATCATCCATGCTTTTGCTCTCTTTTTGTTTAATCTGATCAAAGAGATCCTTCCTCTTTTCCCTGGATTTAACAATCTGGTCCTTCAATGTCTGAATGAATTTCTGAGCATCCTTAAAATTTTCTTTCAATTCCCAAACTTATACTTTGGAATGATCAAGATCATCAAATACCACCACAAGCTACTATTGAAGACTACCAAAGTCCATTACATTCCAAGATCCACCTTGATGCAAAGTGGGGGTTCAAAACACGCACAACTCATAGGTTTACATGCTCAAGAGTGTCTCCAAACCTTACACCACAAAAAATAGGCCTTTAACATAATTAAAATGATCAACCTAACATACTTTGAGTGTCCAAAGACACATCGATCAACAACAAGTAGTAGTTTCCTCAAGGTTTCTCCAATTCTTATAGACATTCTTCATAGGACTAGTTAATACCATTTCCAAAGTAATCCTCCAATCAATACTGTAAAAAAAAATTCACATACCCTTTTGGGAATTCTAAAACATATCTCAAATTCACTATTGGTTACTTTGGACCAAACCACCCAAAACTTGATTGTTTAGTTGCCCATAAGGGTTAATTAGGCTAGGTAGTGTAGATACGAAAAATATACAAATTGATCCTACACACCTGATCTTGATCTTACTAATATCGTTTCTTCCTAAATCATCCCCTTTACTAATTAATTTAATTGAAGTATCTCTATTTAATTAAATTCATCACATTTCATCTCTTCCTAAATCATCCCCTTTTATCTAATTAAGTTATCATCTCCTATTAATTAAATAAATTAGTTTGTTTAATTAATCATATAGTCCCTCTTTTAATTAAACTATTCATTTTATTTAATTAATCTCTAAAGTCATCTCATTTAAATTAAATAAATTTATCTTTATTTGATTTAAAACTAACACCATTCTCTTTAATTAAATACATTGAAATTTATTTAATTAAGTCTAAAATCATTATTCCTCTCATTTTGAATTATTTAAATCCTAAAATCTAAGTCAAAATGGTCAAATCAGATAATCTCCTTCTTAATTAATCAAATCTTGATTAATGCTAATCCTAATCACCCAAATCCTCTAGCTATTGCAACTTTCTCATGAAAATCATTTTAATTGATTTATTAAATATCCTTTTTCATTCAAAAAGGCATCAAAAGATAGAATATTCCTCAAATTTTAAATCTCCCCCCAAAAGTACTTGTCCATCCAACAAGGCGTTAAAGGCCTCTTACATGTCCTTTGCCTTCAGCCAAGTGGCATTTAACTCTTCTTACATCCCCCTAAACATGTCACTTCTTCAAATTCAAATTTCAAATGCATGCACATTGATCAAAATGTGTTCACAATCCTTCCATTAGCATATTGACAAGTGGCATAATGTCATTAGTCCATTTTTAATCCCACATTCATCCTATTAATCCTCCATCCTTCTTTGGTAAAAATATAGGCCTCCTCTATTGTATTTGATCATCCACAATCCATGTAAGATCACCATGCTCATTTGGATCCACTATCTTAGGCATTTTCATCCAATTTCATCCACATTTCATCTTTCATAGCTAGGTTATGCCGGAATTTCTCCAAGGAAGCATCAAATCTTCATGTAGTCATCACAAAGCTTACAAGGGATTGGAAAATGGCCATTTTCCACATCAAAATGACGAGTAAGTGGACCAAGATGGTTCCCAAAAAGGGGACTTAAGTGGACAACTTTTCTCTGAAATCAGGAAATACTGACCTTGGACGTGAAACTGAGGATACTTAGACTTAGAATTTGGAGATGGAACCAAAAAAAGGATTCAAGTGCTCTGAGTCTACTTTCTAAACTACTAATTTATTTTGAAAATTTTTGAGATTAAGGGATTCAAACGAGGTATGTACACAAATTGATGTTGTTTTTGTCAGAAAAACATAACATAGCAACTCTTGTACGACCCTCGTATGGTGAACTTTTTTTTAGTATTTTTAAAATCGCAACGGTCAGAAGTTAGCTAATAGTATGTAGTTGATGCATGATTTTTCTAATAATTTTTTAATGAATATTTGATTTTTTACTAATTTGCGAAGTGGACATATCCTGAAAATTGAATTTTGGCCGTGCTACCCCTACAAATTTTGGAAACTAATTGATTTGTTTTTTATTTTGTAGAATGGAGTCTAATTTCTAAAAATGTAATTTATTTGAAAAATTGATGAACGGTTGATTTATAATGAAAAAAATACCAAACACTACTTTTTGGCAAAAAAAAGACATAAAGATAAAATAAATTATGGATGAAAGACTTAACATTTTTAGAAAGTGCAAAAAATTACATTTTTGGATAGCTAAGAGATAACCCAACATTACCCATGTGCTCGATTTTTTCGATATTGAACCATGTACAATCCTGATGGTGAGCACAAACTCGATTATGAGAAATATGGTGGATTTTTTTAAAACACGTCTCTAGTCATTGGGAATGCCCTCCAAGCCTTTGGGTTGGTATTCCAAGGCAAATACCAAGCCTAAGGCTCAGGAATTCCCAAAGCAAGATATAACACGAGTGTGTTATAACACGCTCGCGTTATATCTCACTTTTGACATGGTTTTTTCTTTTGCGAGGAACATGTCTACTAGCACATAACGCAAGCGCGTTATAATGTGCTCGCATTATGTCTTACTTTATGTTAAATGCCAATATATTAATGTATGTTGATATATTTTTTATGTACATGTATGTCATGTATGTATGTATGCTTGTATGGATGTAATATTATATGTACATATGTATTATGCTTGTATGTATGCATTTATGTATGTCTTTAGACAAAGGGAGAATTTAGAGAGAGTCTAGAGAGATGGAGAGGGGGTCAAAGTGAGAGTTTAAGAGAGAGGGAGTGGGAGAGAAGGGGTTGGATTGAGGGGGACTTAGCTAGGTAGGGTGGGAGGGATAGAGGGAGGGAGAAAGAGAGGGGGGGGTGGGAGAGAGAATTGAGGGAGAGGGAGAGAGAGAGAGGGGGGTGGGAGAGAGAGAATTGAGGGAGAGGGAGAGGGAGAGAGAGACAAAGAGAAAGAGAGAGTTATGTAGGTAGGGTGCGAAAGGGAGAGACTTGAGAGTGTGAGAGGGAGAGACTTGAGAGTGTGAGGGGGGTGAGAGGGAGAGACTTGAGAGATAGGTAGTGAGAGGGAGTGTGAGAGAGATGGAGTGGGAGAGAGAGGGAGTGTGAGTGAGAGACCTGAGAGAGGGAGAGGGTGTGAGAGGGAGTGACCTGATAGAGGTAGAGAAAGAGGGGGTGGAGTGAGAGGGACTTATCTAGGTAGGGTTGGAGGGATAGATAGAGAGAGGGGAGAGAGACAAAGAGAGAGTTACCTAGGTAGGTTGCCAGAGGGAGAGAACTTAGAGAGAGAGGGGGTGGGAGGAAGAGACATGAGAGAGAGGGAGAGAGAGGTATTGGGAGAGAGTGGGATGGATTGGGAGGGACATAAAGAGAGATGGATAGAGGGAGTGAGAGAGGGTGGTAGGGATTGATTGAACGAGAGGTACACAGAAAGAGGGAGACGATAGATAGAGACAATTAGAGAGGGTGGGATGGAGGGAAGGAGGGAGAGGTGAGATGTATAGATAGATAGAAATTGATAGGGGTTGAGGGTATAGGTTTGAGGGATTAGGGTGGAGGACCTATAGGGTTGATGGTTTCTAGGGTATTAGGGTTTAAGGTTTGAGGGTTGAAGGAATATGTTTGATGGTAGAGGGTATTTGGTTGAGGGTATAGGGTAGAAGGTTTAAGGTTTAAGCATTTAGGGTTGAAGGGTTTGGGGTTAAGGGTCTAGGGTTAAGGGTTAAGGGTTTACTTGGTTGAGGGTAGAGGATGTAGGGTATAGGTTTGAGGGTATATGGTTGAAGGATTAGGTTCAGGGTCTAGTGTAAGGGGTAGAGGGCTTAGGGTTTAAGGATTGAGGGTTGAGGGATTAAGATTTGAGGGTTCAGTGTTTAATGTATAGGGTAAAGGGTAGAGGGTTTAAGGGTTTAGGGTTGAAGATTGAGGGTTTAAGGTATAGGGTCGAGGGATTAGGGTTTAGGGTCCAATATATAGGGTAGAGGTTATAGGGGTTGAGAGATTAAGGGTTGAGGGATTAGGGTTTAGGGTAGAGAGTATTGGGTTGAGGGTAGAGGTTAGAGGGTAGAGGGTAGAGGGTAAAGTGTTTAACAGTTTAGGGTTTAAGGGGTTAGGGTTGAGGGTCGAGGGTTTAGGGTTGAGTGTTTAAGGGTTTAAGGGTCAAGAGGGTTGATGGATTAGGGGAGACAGTTTACTAAGTGGGTTTAAGGTAGAGGGTAGAGCATTTGCAGTAGAGGGTAGAGGGTTTATGGGTTAGGGTTTAAGAGTTAGGGTTTAGGGATGAGGGATTAATAGGTTATAGGAGTTGAGAGATTGGGGTTTAAGGGTTGAGGGTTGAGAGATTCAGAGGGTATAGGGGTTGAGGGTTATGGGTTGAGCGATTAAGAGGGTATAGGGGTTGAGGGTTCAAGGATTAAGAGGGTATAGGGGTTGAGGGATTAA